>JXSR01S013745.1:13408-29028 GCA_000969725.1 Ophiothrix spiculata
ACAACATTAAGATGCTAGTATTTCACTATATGTGTTATTGTAAGTAAAAAGCTTTCAAAAGCATTGACAACTTGACAGTTACCATAGTTACATGTAGGACTCTAAAATGATCACTGTTTGGCAAAGTTTATATAGTTTGGCACAGTCTACAACATTTGGGAAAGTTATCACCGTTTGGCGAATTTCTCGAAATTTTTCAGTCAATTATAGTGTAAATGCTTGGCAGAGTAAATTTGTCATATCAAGCAAGTTATTATAAATTTAGGGAAAGTTGTCACGTTTGGCAAAGTTCTCTACCGTAATTTGTCGTAATTTTTAATCATCACCATTTCACATTTCTCCTAGCTATCAACAACACAACATAATTTTCATTGATCCGTTTGAGGAAATTGTCACCGTTTGACAAGTTTGTCACAAGTAAGCAAAGTTTACATTAATCAGCATTTTTTTCAATCCTGTATTCAAGTCCTTGCCAGATTACAGTTATCATTGATTGCCATAGTCTGGGAAAGTTATCACCGTTAGGCAAAGTTGCCAATCTCAGCAGCAGTTAATAATCAGGATTTCTCACAACTGTTATCATCGTTGGTAAAGTTATTACTGTTGGTGAAAGTTGCCACTGTATGGCAAAGATGTCGACCTCTGCCACAGCTCGGCACATTCTACAATAATTAGCATTTGTCAAGTTTATTTACTGGTATAGGCAAAGTTGTCATTGATTGGCATATTTACATCTACCTGGGAATGAACGTTTAACAAAGTTGTCAATCTCTGCTGCAGCTTCACGTAGTCTTAATTTCTCGTACTATAGTTGTTAACTGCTTGGTAGATTTGTCATAGTTGACATAGTTACTGCCGTTTGGGAAAGTTGTCACGTTTGGCAAAGTTGTCTCTCTCTCTCTCTCTGTCGCAGCTTGACACAACATAATAATCGGCATTTGCTTAGCAGAGTTGTCATCGATTGTCATACTATATTTATTACATGTACTGTCTGGGAAAATTGTTACGTCCGGCAAAAATGTAATGGTAGGCAAATCGTTTCTTGTTTCAAGACCATCGGTTTGGTATATTTAGTCCGTTGATTGATGAAGAAACGAAGTCACAATCAATCAGTTATAGTCGCAGTCAGCATCTGTAATATAAAGTTGACGATTGAATAAAACTCATTACAAACAGAACATAATCATTAGAGGTAAAGGTAGGCCCTAGGTAATGGTAGAAGATTCATGATTCTTCTGTTCACCATCAATTATAAAGCAATAATAATAACAAAGATATACATGGTAGCACCCTATAAGGAGCAGAGCTCATAATTTGTAGTTGTCTTTGTTTAAAATATTGAACATGGTGCTGGAAATGTCAAGATCCCAGGGTCGAACTCTGAATAGTCTTGGAGTTTTTTCAATTATACACTACACGATGTTGTAGAACATTTTACAATAATTGTAATAGAGATATATTTTAATGACAATAAATGTTAGGATTGATTTTGCATTTCACGTAATGTTAGTTATACATGTATTGCAGTGCCCACAGTTACTATTGAAATTTGTAATATAGATTCTGAAATTTAATTTCTAGCAGGATAGTTGAAATAACTGTCATACCTTTATTCTGTTTAGAAGTATTCGAAATCTAAACCACCTATTGTTGGAGAATGCACTTCCGCCTCGGTCTGGGTCGTAGTTCGTCCTTCCGCTTCCGTCTGGGTCATAGTTCGACGTGGAGTAAATGCAGGGGAAAATAAGTGTTCGTCTTCAGATGTTTCAAAAAGATATGGGTCTTGGAACGCCTGTTGCTGCGATGATGGCAGACTGTCGTACACCATTGGTCTTGGAAGATGGAATTCACGTATGGGGGTGATGGCACTCTCATTATCGTAAGTGGTGTATGAAGATTCCGATATGCCGTATGCACTCTGAAATTGTAAGCAAGATAAACGAATAGTGAAAGATCGGTCGAAATATTTCAGTGAATCTTAAATCTATTAAGTATGAACATGATGAAAGACAAACAAATGGATCGGGAGCATGGCCCAACTTGAGTAAATGATATCATCCAGGTAGTGAAACAAAAGTGAACATATGCAGATCACCTTGATAAAACATCACACGGTAGATGGACAAAGTTGATAACAGAACAGGTACCAATACATTGTTCAAGACCTTCATGGAGGCAAAAAAAGGTGGCGACATTAAATATCCAAATTCCCTTATGTCAACTGGAAGAGAAAAGCACAAGACAGTGGTGTCACATTGGAAAGGCCTTCAACCTGAACTTGGTTGACAATGGTCAATGATGATGATGATGATGATGATGATGATGATGATGATGATGATGATGAAAAGAGATTAGAGAGTGAAAATTACAACGATGCTGAGTTTCTTGATGATGATATGGGTTTGATGAATGGATGATGATGTATCACAAAGGACTTGAATGAATGAATAATTGGGCGATGGGCGTTTGTTTCGCTACGGTTTGCAACATGGCGAAAAAAAGTAATGAAGCTCTATTGACTTGATTTGTTTGACATTTATTCCGAGTTGCCATGTCACTAAAAAAAAATATTTGGTAGATTTTATTAAAAATATTGCTCCAAAAATAATCTTTAATACAGGCAGTGCTTATTGCAATGATGATATCCAATTGTAATTAAAAATGTTAAATCTCCGTATGTCTTACCGCTTCTTCTGCATCCCTTGCATATTGGCGTGAAAGCATTGCCATCTCTTCCCCAGTAGCTAGGTAAGGACGCACAAATTCACTTGTACTAGATTCTGTGTATTCTGACTCGGCTTCTTGAAGTTGTGGAAGATATGATGCAAGACCTGGTACTTGCGCACGCATTCGATCCTAGTAATGGAAAAAAAATTAAACAACTTGGTGAGCGTGTGATCAATATAGAGAATGGGAAAATATAATTCTTGATATGAACTTTCAGGATATAAACAAGTTGTCACAAAAATCACTGTTAATGATTTTATTTTCAATGCAAACTATCATTGACTCCTGAGACCTGGTCAAAAGTGTTGTTGGGTTTCTTTCAGTAGATCCGAAGCACGTATAAATTGAAAAGAAACTAGCAAAATACTACAAAAGCCAGGAGACAAATCCATTACATTCGCTGCCCTCATAAAAAGTACAACTGAATACTGCACACATAATTTAGTCACTTCATACCAATTATTGAAGTTTTGCCCAACCAATGAAGCTCGATACCTACGATGATGGGCACATGAGGTAATCATTAATTTATTCGGCCATAAAAGTGTGATACAAATGCAATTTGTATTTACCGACAATATCAAACATAGCCTATGCCCAGATCTTCTATTTTGTCAATACTATGAAAATATAAAAAGACACTTACATTGATAAACGGCGAATTCCTAATGACATTAAGCAGGTTGTGCAGTCTCTGGTCTTCTTCTGTCGTGGTAACCTGGTCTTCAAAGCTGTCTGTACCGTCATACAGGCTCCCTGTATCGATATCGCTAGAGTAACTATCATAGCTATCATCACTCGTACCATCAACTATAAACATCGGACCATCAATTCCACCTGCTGCAGGAAGACCCTCCTGTCTTTGTGCGTTACGTACAATGCGTTCAGCCAGAGAAGGAATGCCATGCTGCCACATCAAACTTTCCCGCTTTTTCATGGCATTGCTACGGTGGTCATGATCACGGCAGACGATGCAGTAGCAGACGAGACACCATAATGACAGGATAAGTGTAGCAAATACGGCGCCGAGTATTATGGCAAGCAGTTGCAAGTCTGTTAGGCCAGATACTGCGAATAAATGAAATGAAAAAACGGTAAGGTACTGGTTTCCCTAATTTATATCACTATGGTATTTACTTACGGTTTTAAAAATATGAAAAACTATCCAATACACACAGGTATGAATACACAATGTTCTAGGTTTTGTTGTAAATCAGTTTATTGTAAAATAATCTGATTTATAATGATTACGGTAGTTGATTATGTGACCAATCTGCTCTTTGATATTTACGGTAGTTGAAACATTAACATTTACTATAAGGTATACCCAATCCTAATACTCTCATTTAACACTTTGAATATAGGTTTTTGTGACATCATGAAGATGAACGGAATGGAAAATAATAATATTAAATGGTCTAGTTTAATCTCCCGGATCAGAACAGGCAAATTTTTCAACTACGGTAATTACTGCTCACATTGTACTGCAGTCAAAACTACATTGTATATACGATAGATAACATATTTAGCAGTACCGTATTATAACTTACCAGCCTTGTCTCCACATCTTTCTCCTGTATACAATTCGGAACATCTGAATAAAAAAAAAAATAATACACATAATATAATTATATTTGACATAGGAAGATTATGCAAAACAACAACAACAACAACAACTCTACCGCAACGTAGTATTACTCAGTTTAAAATTGTAATACCACACGGTGGTTCGCAGTAGGGCTGGTAGCGGCAAGCATTTGCATTGTCGACAAAGCCCCCAAAATCGAGCAACCGACGTCGACACTGTCGACAATTAGTTTTGTCAATACAGCCAAGAAGAATAAAATTACAATTTATGGCACTCTGTTGAATACGTCACCCTCATTAATTGAAATGTGGTCATGCTGCGACAGAATGTAATAAATGAAAATGTAATAACTTAACATAAAAATTTATGCTAAAGGCGGGTAAAATATTAGGGTAAATTTCATTGCTATGTTTAAAAACTTTCTATTTTTCGAGTATTTATTTTATTTCATTTCACTTCATTTCATTGTATTTTCGTCGAGTTTGTCGACATGTGCTTTTGACATATAAAAAGGCTTGTCGACAACGAGTGACATTATCTTTGTCGACAAAAGGCTTGTCGATACCAGCCTTAGTTCGCAGTTATCATGGCTACATCAAGATGAAACGTTACAAATGAATATTTAATTGTGGATGAAAAACTGAAGGAGGAAAACGTTTAAACTGCAATGTGATTATATTATGTTTATCATTAAATTACAAAACTTACGTGCATTGGCGATTGTAGAATGTCTCATCAACAGTACATATGCCACCATTGAAACAGTAGTTAGGAGGACACTCGTCGTTGAAAACTGTAAAATTGAACACAAATATTAGTAATAAAATTCTAATTAATTCTTTCCTTTATTTCCTAATATGATAAGTATTTTGTTGATTTATTTTTTGATTGGAGAAAATATTTTAATGATAGTTCTTTGCTATTACATTGAATTATATGGCAGTTTTTGTAAATAGTATTATGTGTGCTTAGACAATTGCTGTTTGACCAGAATTTGGGCTTTTATCTTGAAATACTACTACTTCTACTACTACCACACAATCTTAACCATAAGGCCCAAGTCAATGAACGTTTTGTCTTTTATCATACAACTGCTAAAAGAAAACGTGGACTTGCAGAAGACAGAAAATAATCTCGTACCTTCAATGGCAATGCTGTCAAGTATCAGAGTAACGCTCTGATCACCGTCCACGGAATACAATCTATTTTCAGGATCCGTAGCGTCCAACATTGCTTGTAGTAGTTGATTTTCTGTTTCCGTAGAGTTCGCGTATAAATCAATGACGTAGTATACCACTAGACTGCCCGATTGGAAACCAAGAATGCTACACTGGTAGTAATCTGGCTGGATATCCGTGTTACTGTTGAATGTTGAGGTAATCTGAAAGAAAAAAACAACATAATGAACTATTTTTCCAGATACGCATTTTGAGGTGTATTGCTGTGGATGCGAGGTTTTTGAAAGAGTGTATGGAGCAATTACTTTGAATATTTTTTTAGTCCAAATACCAAAATGTAACATCCATAGTGGATTTCATATTGTAAATCATCCAAAAAACTTGTATGATTATAGACTTGAGTTTGAACTTATAAGCAAAGTGTTTTAATAAATTAACACTCAAACAACTTGCTATAGTATTATTATATAACTACATACCACATTACACATTGTTGTAGCATATTGTTGATACTTGTCGGTGAGTGGATCATTCAGCTCTTCAGTAAATACAGCTAACTCTGCCGATCTGTTGACTTCAATGACTGTAAAGAGTCCCCGGAATCGACGGAAAGCTACAATATGAAAAGGAAAGACACTCTTTAATTAACAAATGTCATATTAGAAGTGTTATATTCGTGCTCGAAGGCTGTACATTCACGTGCTCAACCAGGAGAAAGTTAGTTAAGAGCATGTCTCAAGTATTGATTGCAAAGAGTGAATGTTGGCAGTGGCTGGGTGAATGTCTCTCCAGGAAGAGCGACACGTTCTCAGTAAGGAGAGAAAGTAAGCGAATGTCTCTAATGCGATAGCATGTGTTTGGCCTTACCATGCTTACAGCCCTGGCAGATGCAATGGTATAGATTCAGGATTTTATAACACAACATTTTTGGTTTACTTCCAGTATGCAAGTTTACATCTTATACCAAGCCTTATTCTCACTAGAAGATTTGAGTGATTTGAGCATACTCATAACTAGTTTTGTGCTCAAGCATTTCTTTTGGGCAATAGCTTCATGCCTTTTCAGTCCAAGTATTTGATGAACCAGGCTTCTCGCATAATTGATTGTTATTCATTGTTTGCCCAGTTTCTTTAACTGTAAAGGTTATTAGTATTCCTTTCGTATTCTTTTTAAGGTGTCTTTGTATACTTGTCTTATTCTCACATCAAGTTGGATCACTTGCCATCAACTTACCTTGACACTGTCCATTGATCATGATATGGGTGGTTGGATCACATATGCAATAATATCCCCCGATGGTATTGACGCACTCCGACTCTCCCTCACTTGTGCAAGGGTTAGAAAGACACTCATCAACATCTGCAGAACAAAATGATTATAAAAAATGTTTATTTTAGTTTATTTTTCAAGGTAAGAATGAAACATATAAGATTTAAACATATTGATGGCTTTAACGTCGTCAATGATGACAAGACATGCACAGCATAACACCAGCTTGATATCAGAAAAAATCAGACGACATACCTCCACATGTGTCATTTTCCCGCGTAAAACCTTCCTCACATTCCGCACACGTGTATGTTGTATTGGCGGTAAAAACGCAGCGTTTGAAGTTGTTATCAAAACAATTATGTGTTCCCTCGTCACACGGGTCAATTACTGAAAAATAATATACAAGGAGATTTAGTATGCATGTTTATGTTTTACAATCAAGACAATGAATAATACAATGGTAAGCAATTTAAATGTAATACATGAATACCATTGTTGCAAAACATAGCCTACATGCCCTCATTAATATTGTTCATCGGGTTCTGTGGCTGTGAATGCGCACGTGATGCCCCTACGCTAGGATATAAAATTACAAGCAATGTAACGCTATGAACAAAGAGTGTGTGTCAGTTATGCAACATATTCTTTACATCAGTTCTGCAAACTCTTATACTCACTTGGCAAAGTAACGTTCACTTCGTCTCGTAGCACACGACTATCTGGCTCCACAAAGTCCATATTCCTCCCTCTCAGTCCATTGATGAAAGCCATCTGAAGATCCATCAATGTCAGCTGTGTCCCCAAGACAAGATCTAATCGAATTTCAACCTGCATACCCATGGAGACGTTCATGAACTCTTCTACTGTTGATCCCAGGAATTCATCGGCAATGGTGGAATTCTCAAACAGATTATCAATCTGGAAAATAAAGAATGCATCGTCAGAGAGTATTGTCACCAGTAAGAATTTGTTAAAAGGGAAGGCATATTTGAGTTTCATTTAAAGGGGTGGGTTAGATGGAAAATCATACCAACTTGTTTCTCTACTTGACCCCAATATGCGTGGAAGTTAGAATAGCATGATATATAAAAATTCAGTTGTATTTATGTAATTTCTACACTTTCTGTCGAATAATGTAAATACAATACAATACAATACAATGCAGGCATTTATATAGCGCTCTTACATGAAAACCAGAGGTGGTTTTCAGGATATCCCACAATGCATCATTCTGATACACTGATATGTAATAGGCAATAATGGTTTTCTGGACAAGGGGCTATTAGGAATTTGAGAATTCCATTGAATAGTACTCATTCATATCTTTCTAGGGATGTGTTTCTTTTCACACTAGCCCAGTGTTTACCCACATTGCCGACACCTCAAAAACCTCAGCAACCTGTACATAAGTATAGGAGTTGAATTGGATTTGCAGGCATATTGTACAATCAGTGTATCAGAATAATGCATTGTGGGATATCCTGAAAACCACCTCTGCATGAAAACACAGGTATCACAGCGCTTTACAAGAATAAAATGAAACAAAACAAGACCAATAAATCAAATATCAAATAAATATGTCTTTAAAAGAGATCTGAAGGTTGCCAGTGATTGTGCATGACGGATATGGTGAGGAAGATTATTCCAGAGGAATGGACCAGCAGCAGAGAAGCCTTTATCAACAGTGAGAGTATGTGTGCGAGGCGTAATGAGGAGTCTTGTATCCTGGGCAGAACGTAAACCACTTCGGGTTGGTGTGTACAGTTGAATGAGTTCTGTTATGTATGCAAGCGATTTAGATGAGTCCAAAAAACACTTAAATATGATAGTTAACAGTTTGAATTGGATGCGGCTGTGAATCGGTAACCAGTGAAGCTAAACAAGTAGGCCTATTATTATTATCCAGTTAAGTCTCATATTCAGAGAAGAAAGAAGTTACTTACATCGAAAGCCAGTTCATCAGCCAGATTGTAGAGTGTCTGCATGTCGGGGAACGTATCGACTTGCCAGCCTTTGATATCCGTAAACACAACAAACATTGTTTGCGAAATTGCACCTGTGATAAAGAAAGAACAAATTGAAGAAAATGTTACAACTTATACACATTAATGACTTTGCGAAGATGTTTAAAGACCGCTGGATTCATCTGTCGACATTGTCTATGCTAAAATGTTTAATATCCTTCACATTATTCATAACACAAGGCGTAGTATGCGTGAACTACTATAAACTATATTATCCTGCTTCGTTCACTAATGTAAATCATTATAAACCTGAAAATATTTCGCACACATTTTCTACTTACGTGTACATATCCCAGTCAGATCATCCCGGTAGTATCCAGTTTGGCAAACACACGTGTAAGAGCCATATGTATTGGCGCATTTTTCAAATGCATCTGTTGGACACAGGATCGATGTCAAACACTCATTAACGTCTGAAAACACAAACGGATGAAAATATGAATGATGAAAGACTTATTCTACACATTAATTTTCTGCATAAACAAATTGCCCACACCACGTGGATCACAAAAATGTACAAATAAAAAAGGTTAATATTAACTTACCAATGCATATTGTCCCATCTCCCTGAAATCCGTCCTTACATTGACAAGAATAAGAACCGTTATTGTTTCTGCATGTAGCTCGTTCATCTATGTCGCAGTTATCAGTCTCATATGCGCACTCGTTGATGTCTGCAATAGAGGGAGGTTAGAGTCACTTTATTATCATGGGGCAAACACAAATTTTAGGTGTGTTTATGTATGAGATTCATAATATATCCACAACAATTGTAATCAAACAATCAGTTAACATTAGATGAAATAATGTACATTCATGCTGACTATATGTTTTAGAACTAAGATGTTTCCAAATTTACAAACAATATAATCACAATTGTTGAACTAGATTCCCAATTTCATATCTTTTGCCTCTCCATACCTTAGTAACTGAATAGAATTGACAGTACATTTTAAAGATAATTAAACTTTCACTTTTGCTTTACGTCAAGGAAAAATATATTTGCATTAGATTTCAAAATAACAATACCTTACAAATCCAAGTATAGCCTCAGTCTGGTAATAATACGCAGCAAAACATTCATGTACATGATACCCAATATGATACCCATCCCTTAAAGCAGTTGTTAAAACTTACCTAACACAGTTCCCGACAAAGCATTCCCGCCCATCTCTGTGTAATATCCTGGTTTGGGCGTACAGATGTACGAGCCGATGGTGTCATTACATACAGCATTAATGTCACAGTTATTCAAGTTCGATAATTTACATTCATTGATGTCTGATTAAGGCAAATATAGAAAACAAAAACAACGAATGAGTAAAGCTTCCGGATGAAGTATACAATTTCATTTGACAGAAAGGCAGTAGATTCAGACAGAATTTAAGATTGTTCTCAAGAAGTGGTGATTTTGGTACAAACTCTTTCTCAACCGAATTAAAGAAGATAACATCACTTTATTGTCCAGGGGAAAAGTTATTCATTTGATGCTGTTTTAGTTGTTGTTGATATTATACCATTTGTCAAACCTTTGGGAGTATTAGGTTTTGCCATATGGAAAGTGAATCAAACGAACGAGTTGATATGGATTACCAAAAGGAAATGATGTTCTTTCACACGGGACATTAGTGAATGTTAGAAGAAGAATAAACAAATGCAGCTTACTTTGACACGTTGTGCCATTGCCTGTATAGCCACTATTACACTGACAGACATAACTCCCATCTGTATCTGTACATGTAGCCTTGCTATCACAGAGTGTAGGATATTCTTGGCATTCATTGATGTTGGTGCAGTTCTCAAAGCCATCACCTCGGAAACCAGACAGGCACTGGCATGCGAATGATCCAGCGGTGTTAATACATGACGAGTTAGTTGCACATATGTTTGGTACACCACACTCATTGATATCTGTTGGGAAATAAGAAACATATATAGTTTATGGTTTCTGAGAATCGGCCATGCAAGGAGTATACACAGCATATTTCAACACATGGGAAGAAAAAAAAAAGCAGCGAACTCTTTTTTCTCGGATACATTCACCTTTTGAGAAACAAATACAACCCGATGATCGATGATCTCAGGTGTCTGAATTAGCACAGGGTCGTTTTGACTGAAAGCAGCTTGTAGTGGCCAATTCAGGAGTCGGACAGGAGATGATGATTATGATGATGCTTATATACTGCTGCTGCTGTTGATGATGATGATTATGCACGATAATAATGATGATGAAGATGATGGTGATGTTGATTTTTTATTTGTTTGTTTTTATTTTAAAATATATCTTAAATGCCAAACAGACTGCAGTGACGTTTGGAGGTGACGCCTTAAAAATTATGTTTACCTGTACAGTTGTTGTATCCATCGCCAAGGAATCCGGGGGAACATACGCACTGAAAAGAGCCAGGGGTATTGGTACAGATGGCGTCCTCACCACATCGGCCTTCCATACATTCATCAATATCTATGGTAGGGAAGGCAAATGGTAAACAAGTTATTGGCAATGAGCTGAATGGAACAATACTATTTGCAAAATTGACATTTGAATTCAAATTTCAAGTCAAATTGTTGCAGCGTAATCTTATGCAAATTTATTACTGTCGACGATTTCACTTTAACTATTGAATATTTAGCTTTCACTATTGAGAAATAAATTTTCGCTATTGAGGATTTCATTTTCGATTATATTTTTACTATTAAAAATCACGTTTTCACTATTCAAAAACATGTTTTCACTATAGAGAATTTTGTTTGACAATTGAAGATATCATTTTCATTATTGAAAATTTTATTTTCACTACACTATGATTTCATTATCACTATCGAAAATCTTATTTGCATTATTGAAAATTTTATTTGCGCTATTCAACATTTCATTTTAGTGATACCATCTTAAATTCTTACCAACACATAGAATGCCGTTTCCAGTGAAGCCTTCATCACAAACATAGCGATAGGACCCCTCGGTATTGACGCATGTTGCATTGGGGTATTGTAATACTGGTGTTGTGGTACAGGTGCTGTTTATTATACATGTGGTCATTCCTTCCTGGCACTCATTGATATCTGAAAACAAAAACGTCAATAAATTGATAATAAAATGAAAATAACAAAATACACAAATAGATAAAAAAAATCCCGTGTACGAAGATAAAGTTAGTACCCCAATTTGTTGTTGGTAAAGCATACTGATATCGCAGCAGGTGTGCTTTATTTATTGTTGTCAGGTTGTCCCTGGTTGTGGGCTGTAATTGTTGACAGTGTAATATTATCATGGTTTCAGATTCCCTTTACAACCGAATAAATGGATGCTGTAGATTGTTCCGTATGAAAGGCAACGG
This sequence comes from Ophiothrix spiculata, assembly GCA_000969725.1. Taxonomy (NCBI): domain Eukaryota; kingdom Metazoa; phylum Echinodermata; class Ophiuroidea; order Amphilepidida; family Ophiotrichidae; genus Ophiothrix; species Ophiothrix spiculata. Next base: position 25,539 of record JXSR01S013745.1, read on the forward strand.
TTAAATACGTCTGTATAACTAGATAAACATTTGCCTTAAAAATGATACTTCTGACATACCTGAACAGTTGTAGCCATCGCCTTGGTAACCAGGATTACATGAGCACGAGTAGGAGCCCTCACTATTGGAGCACAACGCATTGGAAGAACAGTTATTTATTCCCACATCACTGCATTCGTCAACATCTAGAAGTTTAAAAATGGAACACAAACATTGAATGATGTAACATTTGGTGTACATTTCCTAGAGGTATAATATCATTCAACAGGAAAGAACAATCTGTTTGCAAATTGTTCTAGTGAAGGAGCTATATATTTCATTCATGACTTCCATCGAGCATTTTAATTCTATAATTGTGATTATGCAAGGCAGATATCATGTAGCACCTACCTGCTGGACAAATACAAAATCCAGGGGTTAATTTAAATAGTACAACTTCTTCACCCATCTTTGTTTAAAATTTTAAAACACTTTAATTGTCTATCGACTCTACAAGACGGGATATTATTAAACAGCAGCTGGCAGGTGTCTTTGAATTGTTTCTTACTCACCAAAAGGTGTTTATAATTTAGCAGTATAATTGCTAGAAAACTGTAGTCACCATCTCATTCATACAAAATATTTGTATTTGGAATGTATAAAATGTGTAAAATATAAGTATTTCACAAATTAGTAATGATATAATCCTCAAAGTGACATGAGCAAAGCATCCTTACCAATGCATGTTCGTTGATTGTCTGCCAGTGCATATCCCATCAAACATGAACAGGTGTAGCCTGGTATAGCATTCGTGCAAGCGCCATTCACGGGATCACATCGATGGTCGGTCTCACATTCATTGATATCTACAAAGTATTATGGACGTACACAGGTTAAATTGCATTTTAGAGGAAAAGGAGAATGGAAAGAAGAAGAAAGGAGGAAGAGGAAGAGGATGAGGAATAGGAGAAATAACCAGAAGAGGGGGGTCAAGAGGAAGAGGAAGTTAAAAGAGGCAGATGAGTAGGAAGAGGAAGAAGAGGAGAAAGAAGAAGAGGAGGAGAGACAGAAAGAGAAAGAGGGGGAGGAATAATAATAAGAAGATGGACAGGGAGATGTGGAGGAGGAAGAGAAAGGGAAGGAAATCGCTGGAAGTGAATAGGCATTTATTTTAGCATGATTTTATGATGTTATTCCGTCAACCAAAGCTTACCTAAACAAAGCGTGTCATTGGAACTGGAGAGCTCGTAACCTTTATCACACATACAAGCTTCAAAACCTAGACTGTCACGGAAACACTGTCCATTGATACAGAGCTTGGCGGTTTGGCACTCGGATTCAGCTGGAAAAGTGAAATTGATAAATAAAGATAGTGCAATGTATTGCGACGAGTATTGTATTTTAAATCAGACATTAAGTTCTTCAATTTGTTTTGTTTCAGACCATTGAGGTCACATTTACATTGGCTCGTCGGGGACCCGGCTCGTCAGGGGCACCTGAAAATAAAAATGCCTATGTAAACGAATATAATATGGGTTTTCATTTTATTTGAGAATGTAATTATGGGAAACAGTAACTACAATCATATAATACGTTTCCTTGCAAACACAATAATTGTTTACTCTATAAATGTTTTCTTATGTTGTAGTAGTTCTTTTTTACAACTTACGTATGCATGTTGTGTTATCAGCAGGATCCTGTACAAAACCTGGTTGACATGCGCATTCATAGCCTGGTACTGTGTTAATGCAATCTTGGGCACAATCGTCAATTTCTTCAAAACATTCATTTATGTCTGTATAAGCAAATATATATTAATTCATGGCATTGATTAGACATGGCAAAAATAATCGTCGTCGTCATCATCATTACCATCATTGTTGTCTTGCTCATCGTCGTCAGTATCAAGATCATTGTCAGTTCCACATCCAGGGGCGTCGGAAGGAAAAATAAAAGTGATGGGGCCACTGGTAAAAGTGGTGCGGCCTGTGGCCCAGTAGATATAAAAAAGAAGTAAACAACTAAGCCGCAAAAGAAAGTAGTAACTAAAACGAATATGTACAGTAATATTTTATGGTTATTGATGCTAGGACCATAATAAAACACATTCAATTAATTTAAATGACTTTTCTATTTTTTTCTGGCTGAAAAGTCATCATCATCATCGTCGTCGTCGTCATCGTCATCGTCATCGTCATCATCATCATTATCATCATCACTAACCTGTACACGTGTCACCATCTTTAATGTAGCCATATTGGCATTGGCATTCGTACGACCCCTCAGTATTGGCGCAGTTTGCATTGGAATTGCATGGGTCCATCTCGCATTCATTAAAATCTGAAAGTTGAAAAGCATACAATTTATAGAAATATCATTAACACGAAACTGTCATATCTGTAGGCTAATTTCATGATATCATAATTTCAGTACAACTCCAAGATGTCCACGCATATTAATGTGCTCAACTTAAAATGGAGCTCAAAAAGTCTCTATTGTACTGACCATATTTCGTCTGCTGGAATGGAATAAGATGGGTAATAAGAGTGATGAAAATCTGACGTCATGATTCTACCTCGTGCTTTAATCGCTACAGGAAATATCATGTTATGTTAGTCTCTTATTCTACTTGAACTACATTTTAGATGAAAATTACATTTCCAGTATTGAGGGTTTCATTTACACTATTCATGATTTCATATGCATTATTGAAAATATCATTTTCACAATTGACGATTTCATTGGGATTATTGAAAATATTTTTTTCAATTTTAAAAATTTCATTTTTACTATTGTCAATGTCATTGCGCCCGACAATTTGAAGAAGATTAAATAAAAGCTGGTGGGACATACCTGTGCAGCTGTTTGTTGAGTTCCCAGGCTGAAACCCAACTTGGCATCGACAAAAAGAGCTGCCCTCTGTGTTAATACATTCCTGTCCATACCCACAAGATTCAGGGTTGGAATCACACTCGTTAAAATCTACGGAAGAAAAGAATGTTTGATTTGGAGATATAAGATCACGAGATAGGAAAAATAACAACCTGCGATTTCTATTCATAGTACCCACTTTGCCCAACATTTTGTTGGAAAGACAGGGATACCTTTTGAATTACTTTTCATCAATTTAAGGGGTTTTCTCAGAGATGCAAAATCTCCATTGATTTTCTGAAAAATGTAGTATTTGGTAGATTTATTTATGCTGATAACGAATCTGAAATAAAACAATATAGGTCACCGTGCTCGTTTTTGAGATACAGCCAAAAAAATAAAAAAGTACATATTTTCCCCCAAAATCACCCGACTTACCACACAAAGTATAGGGAAAGCTCAATAAGTCGATCATTATGTTCTTGTAAAATAATTAATGCTCCATTGATTATTTTAATTTTTACATATGTTAAAGCATTTTTGCGTACTTTTAAATACTGAAAAAAATAGGGTCACTGTGTTAGTTTTCAAGAAAAATGACAAAACGGATATATTTTTAAATATTTTTCGCAGCGATGCG
>JXSR01S013745.1:31586-49281 GCA_000969725.1 Ophiothrix spiculata
ACCAAGAAGCATAGTTTTATTAACCACATGAGACCAAAATAGGCTGAAAATGGCGGCCATTTTGAAAATCAAGATGGCCGCCATCTGCCACCCCCCGATGGTCTCCAGCAAAACTTTTCTTGTTATTAAGTGTCTTCTTTAAGTATCCAAATAGGTCCCATGCTTTAATCATTAAAAGTCCACGGGACCCTTTTTTTCGACATAAGCACCTACACTATAAGTAAAGCATGCGTTCAGTGTGCATTACAATTTGCGCACACAAACGGATACAAACATTTTTTAATTTTTTACTCTTTATGAAAAAAGTCGTTATCCCGCAGTCGTAAGCAACTGCATCCCTGAGAAAACCCCTTAACATTTCTACAAGCCAGGCAAGACCCAACCCAAACAAAACAACGACAACAACTGCAATAACAATAGTATTTTTCAAACACGAGTTTAAAAATTAATACTGGTATATTGCGAAGTGATAATAAATAAATCCAACCAATTCTGATTGTTAAATATTTTTATTGCAAAGAATATTGTACATATCCGAGGCCATTCAAAATAATGTTCCAATTAATGATTCAAAGCTAACACTCACCTATGCAAGTTACCCCATCTCCGGTAAACCCAACGGGGCACGTACAAAAGAAGCTTCCCAGTGTATTAGAACATCGAGCACGAGGGTGGCAGCCAATAGTACGATAACGACACTCGTCCAAATCAAAACAATGGGTGCCGTTTCCCTGCCAACCGTTATCACAACGACACATGTATGAGCCAATCAAATTGTGACACGTAGCATGTTCATCACAGTTTGTTGTACTTTGTGTGCATTCGTCGATATCTGAAATAGTATTAAAACAATCACTTTGTTAGATTATTAACCCAACATCGAAAAGGTATCATCTTGTTTCATAACCCTTTTTACCAACAGGTCTAAATAAGCAAAATTTACATCGTGGTAACAAACAGTATTTTGTACAGAATGGAGAATATAACTCCCCAAATAATAATTAATCTAGTCATGACTCGGACATTTGAATGGACACCGCACTCTTTTAAGATTTATTTGATCCTGGATTATTAAAATAATCCAGGATCAAATATATGAGCTTATCCTGATTCCGGTAAATGGATTACATCTGTTCCTTTTCGGATTAAGTTGATCCTTTTCCGATCAGATGTGATCCTTTTCCGGATCATATATTGACTCGGAATCAGGATGAGCTCATATTTGATCCTGGCATTCTAACATTCAAAAAGTGCAGACCTTTGTAGCCTAATAATAAATCAACCTGACCCACGGGTAAATTATTTAGAAATAGTGCTGAAAAGTTAGCATTTTATATCAAAGATAAACAATTTGGTTAGACCAAAGAAACACATGACTGACGCTTTACATCTGTTGATACACTTTCGACATCTAAGAATTAAAAAAAAAAATCTGTAAGCGATAGTCCTTTACTTACCGTCACATTCTAAGCCATTGCCGTCAAACCCATCCTGACACATACAACGAAACGAACCGATCGTATTGATACAAGTAGCTCTGCCTGAACATGGCGAATAGATTTCACACTCATTGATATCTGCATAGAAGAAAGTATTATTGAAGAAAAATAAAACTTAATAATCTCAATGTAAAATTATAAACAAAATGATCAGACATAAAGCCACAAATATTCAAGATACATGTATCTATACTATACCTTTTAAGAATTACAGCAACGAAAAAAATAACTAAATTGATCAAAGATCTGAACATACCTTGGCAAGATGTTTCATCAGAAGTAGCCTTTTCAAATCCTTGTCGGCAGGTACATGTGAATGAACCAACGGTATTAGAACAGGTTGCAAATTCACCGCAGATGAGTGGGTCGCGATCACATTCGTTAATTTCTGTTATATAAAACATTTAAGTTGATAAGCTCAGATAAGTTCTATAACAATTCAATAACAATTATTAATTATGAAGCTCATAAGCTACAGACAAATAAATCAAATGCCAGACAAAAATATATCTTAATCCATTTCGTTATCTTCTGTAGTACAGCTGAACTGAAAAGGCGATGTTAGATTTCATCATCGGCATCGGATTATTGTTAAAGAAACTGGGGGCTCGTCCGGGAATATCATTACCGATTCGACTGCAATTTACATTTAGCGCTTTGCTGAATTTATCATAGTGTACATTACTATTTGTAAAGAATCGTGGTCAATATGTTCAATGTACAAATTATTGATTACTTCCAAATCAATTGTTTGTTTAAGTTATCAAAGTAAAATTAATGTTTAAAAAGTTTAATATTTCCAAATACATTTCAAAACTATTCTCACCAATGCATGTCTTCCCGTCAGGATGCAGCTCATACCCATCTAGACAACTGCAAACGTAGCTCCCTAATGTATTGGTACATTCCTGCTCACAGAAAGCTTTCCCCTCAATCTGATCGCGACCTTCTTGACATTCGTCATAATCTACATTGGGAGAAGAATTGTGATTAATGAGAGACAATTTCTTGGTTATCTAAATTCTTAACATGGTGTGAGACGGTTCTAAATTGGGCATGTTAAAGCTGTTTAACACATTTTAAGGCTTGTGCGCATTTTGCTATCTTTTCAAAGTCAAAGAGACATTAAAGCTTGTTGATGATTTAAAGACATTCTACTTAAATCACGAGTCAGTTGTTACTCATCGAAGGCACAATACAAACTGGACAATTTTAAATATATCATTTATCCATAGGGAGCCTACTTAACCATTCAGATTAACCATCGAGGCATCGTGTAAGGATAACTTACCGTAACATTTAAATCCATTGCCTATGAGGCCACCAGGACATGGGCCGCATGTTGCATTTACTTCCGGGGCAACATTATCTCTGCAAGTGACCCCTGGGTAACATGGATTGTCGAGACACTGATCGTAGTCTATTCCACAGTCATCGCCGGCCCAAGCAGCTGTACAGATACATGTTACGACCTGTATGTAAGATTAAGAAAATCACCAGTCAGGCATGTATCATATCAATTATTTCTTCAGAAAAACATATATCGAACTTTATGAAGATTTTCCTCGATTATTATGTAACAACCTTTCAATTTCATATACTTTTTTCAACTTACAGCAAATTTGTCATTAACAATGTCTGAGTTATCCACCATCTTGTCAAAGTTGCAGACGCCGTCATTTTGGCAATCACATACACGTACTTCCGGTAAGGCAACTGAGTTTGCACGGCCATCAGTCGCTACAATGCCTACGCGAACCATATCCTTGCTTGTTGGAGTCCATTTAAATACAGCAACTGTTGATAAAAGAAAATGTGACAAAATTTTTTCAGAATATACCTAATAAACAGATACCGAATACAGAATATTACGCTTTCTTTAACCGTTGTAACGATGTCCAACCGTGGTTCCCTGACATACAAAATACAAAAATCACAACAAAACTTAAAGACTAAAAGACTTACGATCATCAGCATTGCCGACAGCTCTGACAGTTGCATTCGGGATCGATTCAAACAAAAAGTAATCGATCTGGTCACCATCGGGATCGATTGCTGTTATCGTTGTCTCCACTTCAGTTCCGACTGTTACATTCAACGAAGATGGTTTGCCCGTTATGTTGGGAGCAAAATTGGCTGAAATAAGAAGTAAAAATATATTTTTTAACCGTGGGCAGGCATGTTTAATTGCATGTGTAGCATGCAAGTGATAAGAAAAAAAACCACTGACCTTTTACAAAAAGTTACTTTGAAACTAATGAGAATAAAGAGTGTAATCTGCAATAAACAGATTAATTAGGGAATGTGTACAAACAGATTAATTGGGGTATGTAATATATATTTAACGAAAGATAAAATAAAGATGAAAATGTTCATTATAAATGTAATTCATAAAAATGCCAAAAACTTACCCAGTGATTGCGAATCATACTGCAAACTTTCCTCAGTAATTTTAGTGTTTGCTCCAATAAAGACACTTTCTGTGGCCAGGGTATCGAATATACACTGCTGATTACCAACGCAGATTATTTGCGCTGCTGCATACAGTGTGTCATTTCCAAATTCTATCAGTAATTCATCAAAGAAGACTGGAACAAAGTCTAAGTCGTTAAAATCATTCCATGTCACGTTAGCTGGATATGGTAGCAGAGAATCCTCTGGTTTGATTCTCCCTGTTAATCAAAGAACATGATTATGCTTTTAGTTTAAAACTTCGGTGTTGTGATACAGAAAGGTAGTCAGTACATAAATTGTTACCATTAATCTTAGCTCAACTTATTTTGAAGTCATAAAGAATTATATGTTTAAATCAATTTAATTGCATTGTAGTATCAATATTGGTTACGGTTAACAGTCAAGCATATAACTGAAAACTGGCATGATTTAATTCAAATAATATATAGATTCAAAACATTCTACTTCAAAGATCTGTTGAAAGTATAGCCTAATATATACACGGTATATCACTGTTTAAATTACAATCGAGTAACGAAAGATGCATATTTGACTTACATGATTCACCGAAGGCAAATATCTCACGGTCTGTCAAATTTCTGCCAGGTACAATTTCCAGCCTGGTGCCATTCGACATCAGGAAATCATCAGTTATGTCATCATTCCATACACCTAAAGAGTTAATGAATTAAAAAATGAATTAAATTTATTAAAATTATAGTTTCAAAAATTTTAACTACAAAGGTACATTCTTAGAGATTTGATTCCAACTGCACGTGCCGCCAAAAAATTGAAATCTGTACAAATTGCACAGTCCCTATTATCCAATTGTCCAAAATAACAAGAAACAGTCGATACAAAATGGAATACAGTGAATGGCAAATTTTACCCTATTCAGTTGTTTACCCTAGTAAGATTTTTGTTTTAGTGTTGTGCGCCTGAAAAATGGAGTAATGTGTTTGCGCCTGTTTTATGCTAGCTTTTAATGGGTAAGATTGTCAACAAGCGTAGATCTACTAAACAAGTATGTTAAGCTTAAGGCACATGACAAAGTAAGGTATTATAAACTAGATTGACGAATCCCTTACCTAGTAATCCTTTGGTCTTATTTCCTTTATAATACAATGGAGCTTCAAATATGATGTCCAGCATCTGAGAGCTGATAGACACTGATAATGATATACCAGATGACCAATAGGCGACAACACGATCTAAACTAGTGAGAGGGGACGTGAAATTATCCTTGGCTATCTCCAGGAAGAAGTTAAGATCACCGGCTACGTAGTAAGGCCCTTAAATAGAAAGAAGGTAAAGAAATAGTTGTATTATATATTTGTCGGAATAAATGGAATTTAATACTCTTCCTCACACTTATTTGTGATTCCTTCCGATGCCCCTGATTAGACAAACAGGGTAATCACAGTAAGAATATTTATTTCCTAGACTTTTCAGGGCTAGGAATGCTTCTACCAAAGTATGTCTTTCGTCAACACATTTTGTTTCCTCCTTGATTGAGATCCTGCAAATTATAAACATGTGGATTATGTTGCCAAGTCAGATCCAATCTTACCTTGGAGTAAATCGGTCTTATTTAGGAAGGTTGTTCCATTGATGTAGACGTCAAAGTCCGTTCCTTCTGCGTTCATCACCATTTGGACCTGTAATAAGATCAAATGGTAGAATCAAGAAAATTAGACACAATGTGACTTGCAAATATTGGTGAGCTCTAATAAGTGTAGAATACAGATATCAAACAGCTAGAGACTTATAAGTGAACAATTTTGTTACATGAAGTATAATTCTGTAGGTCTACAAAACCTTGGTTAAATTAGTTCATATGCGGCACATTCTAATGATTTTTTTTTTATAGATATCAAGCTTTCAACTTGGATAAAAGAAATCACATCATGTTGTAATAGTATGTTATAAATTTCCTGTATTACAAACTTCATACCATTGTGGAGTCGCGTTGGCCAGCAGCACATGCAACAATAACAGTGCCATTTATATCATCGTTAGCCTCCGACACAGCCCTAGCCATTCGTCCCTGTAGTACAAAGAAGCCATCGTCGATATCTGACAGAACATACTCCCCAAGACCATTAAACGTGTACGTGTAACCGTCTATTGTGCGCATGTGTGGATCTCCAAACATCCAACCTATAAATGCAATAAAATATTTCATTGTTTATTATTAGTTTATGATCAACGAAAACTAAATTTCTTTGAAAATAGTGTGCATATGTCACTTAGAATTCAGGGAATGAACGTGGCTTACTTTTTATCGTCGATAGTAATTATTGCTTTATTCAAACGTAAATTGTATAATAATTCACTATAGGTAATGTGGTAAGAACATGTTTTAACTCGTACCTGTTCTAGGTGGAAGATAGCCATTGCATGTACCAGCCGGTCGCTTCTCGTAGTAATAGTCGCAGAAAACAGAGTCGCGTGACATTTGGCAGCAGTTATACCTTGGAAGCAGATCATACTCTGAGAAACAAAATAAAGATAATAGTATTAAAGAACTTTACTCCATTGTAAGTTTGTCAGAAATTCCTTTTCATTGTTGTCCTTGAAACTTCTTAGGAATGAACTAAGGTGATATATTTGCCTCGACTCACGAATTTGTGCATTTTTTCTCTTCTTGGTAGGTGCAACCATCTTTAAACAAAAGACACATGTTGCACCTTAAAATTGACAACATTGCTAGTTAATTTTCAACATTTCATAGCTAAAGCCAAAGAAAAACCCTATTCAAGCATGTGACGTATCACTACATGTATAAATACAGTGATTTAGTTTTTACCCATTTAAAAGTATGAATGTATAATATTGACTTACCGAACCATTGGGCAAATAGGTCTTCTTCTTGGAAAGTTCCTAGGATAAAATGGGTTCTCTCAGCAAAACTGCTAGACCAAGTGCCTTCGTAACCTTCAATTAGTGAATGGTCCTCTCTGTAACAACAGCGCATGCCTGCCCCAGAAGCACTTGCAATAGCAGTCTGCAAGCAGAATGGTGTTCCTGAAAAGGTAGTGAAAAAAATTGAAATAATAAGAAGTTAATTTAGTGGATGTTGACAATCTAAATAAATGCAACATTCCTGACAACAATCATATTACTTTAGCGAGCAATTTGAGTGTAGCAAATTGTAAAACGATTAATGTCACAAACTTGAGAAAGCATGGTACCTTCCCACACAAACTTTGGAAACTTTTTCAATCTGAAATACATACCTTGCAGCTCATTGATCTCCCTTAGTAGTTGCGGATGCAGTCTTCTGGCGCTAGACGGCTGCGATCGGCTACCCCTAGGCGGTGTCTGTCCTCGACCATATGAGTTATCACTTCTACCTTGCTCAAAACCACAAGGACACACGCCCAGTGTTCTGCTCCATGTAGTATGATCTGGCTCCTGTTCATACCAATTCAAACATAGTCTCTTATAGTTGACCGTGTCTTCGGTGTTGTTTTCTAAGCGGTATGTAAATCTGCCCTGTAAACCAGTGTTACCGATGGTTTTATCGGGACGATAGCGGGACTTGTCATTGGGAAAGTAATTGTTGTCAAGTTGAGCATTTTGGTAGATATCACCGATGCTGTTGTACCCAATGATGACGTCTTTCTTCAGCAGAAGGTTAGTGTCCCATAGCATATCATCCTCGCGATAGTTGAATATAGCAAAGCTGTAGAGCCCGTCTGTTAGTAGAGCGGCTTGAAAAGTATTTGGCTGGGAAAAAAAGAAAATGCAAATATGGTTGTTTTAAAGATTAGTTTGCAGCGCATCACGTCAAGATTGAATATAAAATAATTTACACTGATGTCGAATCGGATTACAAAAACATCACAGTATGCTGCAACAGAACGGTCCGATCCCAGCCAGCGTAATATTTACAACAGTGTGAATTGTTACATCGGCGTACTAGACTCAGAAGAATAGAAACATTCCTCACTAACCATCTTCTGATCGTTAATTTTGTCTGGGAAAATGTTTTATTTAACTCTATTGAGAGGATGTTTCAGCTATAGATAAGTGAACTAGATGAGGGAGATGGCTACATAGAAAAATGGTGCTACAGGAACAAATTTAGCTATGTTTGGTTCTTCCTTGTAAAGAAACATACCACACGTATATAAAAAACTGACCTTGCTTTCAGTAAACGCCGCTTTGAATGCTGGCACATTTTCCCACGTGACTAGTAACATCCAATTGGCTTCAAACGTGACATTCATCTGAGGAAGGCTGGCGTCAAACGCCCTCACACGAGCGGATGCATCTTCCATGATGGCCAGCTTAGTTGCATTTACGGCATTAGTGTCATAAACCTGGAGGTTAAAAATGAATTAGCTACGTTATACGGGGGAGTATTCAATTGCAAGCATTGAACAAAATGAAATACAGGTTAAAGTATGTCGTCTCTATAGTAAATAGGTTCACGGGCAATGAATCAACATAGGGGACAAATGCCCGGGGACAAATGTGGCAATTTTAAATCGCTAAGTACTAATTATTTTACCTGATAGAAGACGTCTCCAGTGGTAGTAGATAAATCAATATCAGACCAGAAAGGAACAACTAGATGCTCATTAACAGACTGAGAAAAGCCGCCTTCAGTCGGGTACGGGTAGCCATATTTCTCTTCGTTTTCTTCGGTGAAAACAAACACTCCATTTTCAGTGAACTAGGATTGAAAAAGCAAGTATGAATCTTAGTAAATTGATCACGAATACATTATTTGTTGGGGATGAAGGAAGTTTTAAAAACAATTAAGAAGGACAGTGAAGAGAGGGAGGAAGTAGAAGAAGAGGAGAAGGAGGAGAAGATGCTGCTGATGACGATGACAATGATGAAGGATGATGACTAGAACTTTCAGAAGCAAAAGGGGTGAAGCGAAGGAGGAGAATAGTAAGATACAGATGAAAATGAAACTGAAGATAAAGATGAGACTGCTGATGAAGAAGATGGTGATGACTATGAAATAACGGATTGCTGCTAGCAGCTGACATTGGAAGCACATAAACATGACCTATACATTGGTTGGATATATATTAATATATTAGTCCATTACATTATGTTTCATGGTGTCACCCACCAATCTCAGATGGCAACTGAATTGCTATTGCCGCCTTAAATTAAGTGAAGGTTTAACATGTAACCTAAATCTTTTTTCTTTTCTCCTTCACCTAGTGGAAGCATATCTAAGACATTAATATTTATAATTTGTATGATATTTGTCACTTACATAAACACTGTAGTAAAACTCTCCCCAGAAAGGGAATCCAACAGGCGGACTAAACGTTTCACTGATCAACTCAAGGAACTGAGTATCACTTTGGTCATGGACGATTCTGAGTTCAGTATCACCATTTTCACTTCCCCAAGGAAAGAAGAAATTTTCTGAAAGAAACAAAAATACATCATCAATCTTATCAACTGAGTTTACTACAGATATATTTACTTAATGTTTATAATTTTCTTGCTTATCATTATCTTTCAGAATGTTCTTGTTATCAAAACATCTTACAACTCATGAGTCTGTTATTAAAACACTCTGTTATCCCCCAAAGCTGCCTGAAACTCTAATTAGCCATCTCTATTAGTAGCAGGACACACTGGGGTTACGTCGGTTAATTTAGGGCACAACCATTACTTTGTACAATTTCATAGACCACGAATCTATACATCGTCTTACCTCGGCATAATATTCCATCACCGCGATATCCGCTCTGGCACGTACAGTTGTAACTTCCATCAATGTTAGTGCAATCGGCATTGAAATGACAATCATTTAGAGTGTCGTTTAAGCATTCGTTGATATCTAGAAGAAACAAAAGATGGGAATTCGAAAACAAAATGAAACTAGGTTAAGAAAATTAGCTATAATGTAGATGTAAGAGTTAAAAACAGAAACTACTGATTTGTTATGTTTAAATCCTTGATATTTGTTAAGACGTCGTATACCTCATATAGATAACAACATAGCATGAGAGTCTCATGGGTAAATTTATTTAAATATAATAGTATAAGGCAATAATTCCAAATGATATGAGATTATTGAGGTTAACGGAGGTCCATGAAGAAATTGCACTTTTATAGGTTGATATACCACTTTGATTGAAGTATCCAAGTATAGAATTGTCATATTTTCTTTTTAGAGAATATGCAATTATATGTCTTATTGGTCACAGACATTAAATATGATCTTTACCTTCGTCGCAGTTACTCCCTGTCCATCCAGACACGCAGACACATTCATAGCTGTCAATCAAATCAATACAAGTATCTGCATTCAGGCACGGACTGCTAGCACATTCGTCAATTTCTGTGAAACAGTTGGGAAGATAAGGTTACCATGGTTACACGCAACTTAAATTATATGAAATAATCATCACCGGTATTACTAATTTGTTTTGTGGTGCGTTTTTCTTGTAATTTCTTAAATTATATGATAAAGCTTACCTTGACAAAATGGGGACGTTCCGTTGAAATTGCCGTCAAAGCAGACAATGACTTGATCTCCAAGCAGCTCGTAACCAGGATCACACGAGAACGTGATTTTCCCGCCATGCTCAATTGAACCATTCTTAGCTCCATTGATTGGTGTGAAGGGTTCGACGCAGTTTTCTGTAGAAAAGTAATAGTTTGATTTAAGTAGTAAATCAATCGGTATATTGTGCCTAAATGTGGAAGCTTATCAATGTTTGTAAAGTTTTCGAGACTTTGGTACCAATACTGACACATTTAACACTAAAAGTGTTTTAACGCTTGGTTGAACTGAATTTTCTTTGATAAAGTTCTAGGAATTATACCTATGCCAATATTATAGGCAAATTAATTTATAATACAAAATATCATAAAAAACATGTTCATAAGGTACAATGGGTGCTTCTTTCATAAGAACAAATCAGTTTGGAAGTTGTCAGTGGCCATGATGTTTACAGTTTCATGATTTCACTCCACTGCCTAATAGTCGCAATCCCAGATGCCACATCTGCATCTTTGCATCCTTTATCACTCACCATAGCAAATTGGCAACGCGTCACTCCAAACTCCTCCTTCACAGTAAATCGTATCAGCTCCAACTAAGGTGTAACCAACAAGACAGGCAAAAGCAGCGCTATCGTTGGTCTTGTAGATGTACTTGAATGTCCCGAGTTCTATTCCGTGTAGAGGGGCTCCAAGACTAGTACATGTGTCTAGAAAAATAACAACAATGACGAATAACTTTTAACTGACTCGCTTATAACGTTATAACAGAAACATTCATACAGCCACACAGAGATTTATCCAGTTCAGGCAGCGTACCGTATGTCCAATATTTCTCACACAGAGGACGATTATTACGCATTAGTCAATCAAATTCACTGTACTATAAAATTTATTGGGTATCTGTGGAAGCACATGGAATTACTCCGTCAGAGATCTTAATAAGGCGCCAGTGGTTTTTTCATTACATGTCAATATCTATATGGATCAGTTTCAAGTTTCATCTTGATAATGTGTATATCGAAATGGGGGAAGAGATATGACCAAAACAGAATTGAACTCATTGCTTGAGATAAAAAAAAAAAGACTAAATAATTACTGCAAACGTCGTGATTTTTGTCAGTTGTCTTATATACATGAAGAACAAAACCTATTGTTAAGAAGCAAGGAAATATTGTTAAAATAGATAACAATGGCTTTGCAAAAGACTAAGGCATTCTTACCTTTACATAGATCGTCGGATTCATCATAGTTGTTAGCACAGTCATAAGGATAGTCATCACACAGCCACGTGTAAGGAATGCACAGACCCTCCGGACATCTATATTCAGTACTTGCGTTACAAGGAGCTGCAAATTCCAATTCAAGAAGAATAAGATTTTTATTTTATTTAATTAACTTCACACATGTTCATAGAATTTTTACGCATTGGATAAAAATTAAAATGTAAATTTTGTAGAGGGGTTTCAATGGTCTTGCTCTAAAACCAGTGGAGAGTATAATTGTTCAAGTTGATATAATGTTGTTTTTTACAAAAAATATTCAGGTGTTTCATGGAAATGACACAGAATATATTACGCTTAAAAAGCTTTTTGGATACTTACGGCATCCAGCTTCAACAGATTCATCATAAAAATCTAGACAATCCCCAGGCCACAGGTCACAGAAATACGCCTCAGGGATGCATGTTCCTTCCGGGCATCCACGCTGTCCTGGTGGGCACACTATGCTTGGAACTGTTGGTGTTGAAGTAGCCATTGTGGTCAGAACTGGTAATATGGTGGTTGGCAAAGGTGTTGTCGTGATGGTTGTTAAAGCTTCTGCCGTGGTGGTTGTGTTCGGCATAGAAATCGTCGTAAATTCTGGAACAGATATGGTTGTAGATAAGGCCAAGTGTGGAGCCGTCGTAAATGTTACAGTGGTTATCTCAACATCACTTGTTGGCTTGTGTTCCTCTGTGGTTAGATGTAGCTTTTCAGTAGTAAATTCTTCTGTACGATTAGGTGTTGCTAGGAATGGCGACGTTGTTTCAGGTTTAGAAGTTAAATCCGTTGGTGTCGTCGCCTCGGATTTAGTGGTTAGCATCTCGACATTAGATGTTGTTTGCATTTGTTTGGTGGTAAGATGTGGTACTTCAGTAGTAAATTCTTCTGTACGATTAGGAGTCGAAGGAAAAGATGACGTTGTTACTGTTATTTCCGTTGGTGTTGTTGCCTCAGATCCAGTGGATTGTATCTCGACATCAGATGTTGTTTTCACTTGTTTGGTTGTAAGATGTTTCTTCTCAGTTGTAAGTTCCGCAGTAGGATACGGAGTTGGTAAATTAATCGCTGATGTTGTTTCAGCTTTAGACGTTAATTCCATTGGCGTAGTTGCCTCGGGTTCATTAGTTGGCGTCTCAATATCAGTTGTTGTTCTAACTTGATTGGTGGTCAAATGCATTACTTCAGAAGTAAATTCTGCAGTGCGATCAGGTGTAGAAAGGATGGATGACGTTGTTTCAGCTTTAGAAGTTAATTCTGTTGGTGATGTTGCCTCGGATTCAGTAGCTGGCATCTTGACATCAGATGTAATTTGTACTTGTTTAGTAGTAAGATGTTCCTTTTCAGCCACTGTAGTATGTTCTGCAGTAGGAATAGCCGTTGGTAAATTATTCGCTAATGTTGTTTCAGATTTAGAAGTTATTTCAACTGGTGTGGTTGCCTCGGATTCAGTTTTTGGAATCTCGACATCAGATGTTGGTTTAACCCGTTTGGAGGTAATGTGTGTCTCAGTTGTAAGTTCCACAGTACGATTATGCGTTGTTGAATGTATTGCTGATGCTGTTGGAAGTTCAGAAGTTAATTCATTTGTTGCGGTTACTTCGGATTCAGTGGTGGTTTGAATTTGATTGGTAGAAATGCGGTGCTCTAAAGAAGTCATATATGTAGTGCGCATTTCTGGGGTTGATGACGTTATGGTGGTACTAGGATGTGTATTCGCATTTAGCGTTGTTGGAGATCCAGTTTGCCTTTCAGATTCATCCGTCATTTTCATTTTGTCAGTAGTAAAATGCTGGTCCAAAGAAGTTTCATTTGTACTAGATGGTCTTAGAGTTGTTATTGTTGTCAAATCTTGTGTAACTTTCCTTTCTAGAGATATATCAGTTTGTTCAGTAGATTCAGGACTTTCAGATGTTATAACAGATGTTGTAGGTACACCCGGATAAGAAATGGAATCACGCGTAACCTCAGGAAGGTCTGTTCCTTGCATAGAAGTAGCAGTATTATAATATGTAGTTGTAGACATTGCAGAAGAGACAGGTGATCCGGTATCTAATACAGTGGTTTTATCGGAAATCCTTGTTGCAGTATTCCTGGTTGCTGATGGTTGCTTTGAAGTCAGCGGTTCTTTCTGAACTGTAGATGATGCAACAGTTGTTTCTGTAAATGACACTGTACCAGATACACCTTCAGGTGTTGTGTTTTCTACTGTTACAGTAGTCATACCACTTGTTGTAACATCAGTTGCTGCTATACTTTCTGTCAAAACAATTGTACTTGTATCCTTGGCTGTTATTGCCCGTTCAGTGGTGGATTCTTGTGTTGTTGCTGATGAAAGGCCAGTCGATGAAACTACAAATGATGCTCGTGGAGTTGAAGTGGAACCTTCCGTTGCATCAAAACTTGACGTGGTTTGTTCAGTTGAAACAAGTGAAGTAGTTTCTGCTTTTACAGCATCTGTTGTTTCCAATTCTGTTGAAGATTCTTTGGTACTTGCACTAGAAATTGCTGTTGATGATGGCAAAGCAGAAGACGCTGCATGTGTTGTACTGACAGAAGAACTTTTACCTTCAGTTGTAACAACGGTTGATGACGCTTGTTCCGTGGAAACAAATGTACTTGTATCTCCAGTAGAAGCAATCGTTGTTGGCACTTCATTGGTAGATTCTTTGGTTGTTGTACCTACAGTTGGAGTAGATGACGTTGTAGAAGATGACACTTCTGATGTTGTGCTTCCTACTGTATTCATACCACTTGATGTAACATCAGTTGTTGCTATGCTTTCTGTCGAGACAATTGTACTTGTGTATTTGGCTGTTGTTGCCCCTGCGGTGGTGGATTCTTGAGTTGTTGCCACAACAATTGTTGCTGATGAAGGGTCAGCAGATGAAGCTACAGATGATGGTCCTGGAGTTGAAGTTGTACCTTCCGTTGCATCAAGACTTGACGTGGTTTGTTTAGTCGAAATAAATGAAGTAGTTTCTGCTTTTGCAATATCTGTTGTTTCCAATTCTGTTGAGGATTCTTTGGTACTTGCACTAGAAATTGCTGTTGATGATGGCAAAGCAGAAGACGCTGTGTGTGTCGTTCCGACAGAAGAAGTTCTACCTACAGTTATAACAACGGTTGATAATGCTTGTTCCGTGGAAACAAATGTACTTGTATCTCCAGTAGTAGCAATCGTTGTTGCAACTTCAGTGGTAGATTCTTTGGTTGTTTCACCTACAGTTGGAGTAGGTGACGTTGTAGGAGATGAAACTTCAGGTGTTGTGCTTCCAATTGTAGTCCTACTACTTGATGTAACATCAGATGTTGCTATGCTTTCTGTCGAAACAATTGTACTTTTATCTTTGGCTGTTGTTACCCCTGCGGTTGTGGATTCTTGCGTTGTTGCCACAGATGATGCTCCTGGAGTTGAAGTTGTACCTTCCGTTGCATCAAGACTTGACGTATGGTTTGTTCAGTTGAAACAAATGAAGTAGTTTCTGGTGTTGCAATATCTGTTGTGCCCAATTCTGTTGTGGATTCTTTGGTACTTGCACTAGAAATCACTGTTGATGATGGTAAAGCAGAAGACGCTGCATGGGTTATACCGACAGAAGAAGTTCTACCTTCAGTTGTGACAACGGTTGATGACGCTTGTTCCTTGGAAACAAATGTACTTGTATCTCGTGTAATAGCAATCGTTGTTGCAACGTCAGTGGTAGATTCTTTGGTTGTTGCACCGACAGTTGGAGTAAAAGACGTTGTAGAAGATGACACTTCAGGTGTTGTGCTTCTTACTGTAATCCTACCAGATGTTGTGACATCAGTTCTTGCTATGCTTTCTGTTGAAACAATTGTACTTGTATGTTTGGCTGTTGTTGTCCCTACGGTGGTGGATTCTTGCGTTGTTGCCACAGATGATGCTCCTGGAGTTGTAGTTGTACCTTCCGTTGCATCAAGACTTGACGTGGTTTGTTCAGTTGAAACAAATGAAGTAGTTTCTGCTGTTGCAATATCTGTTGTGCCAAATTCTGTTGTGGATTCTTTGGTACTTGCACTAAAAATCACTGTTGATGATGGCAAAGCAGACGACGCTGCATGTGTTGAACCGACAGAAGAAGTTCTACCTTTAGTTATAGCAACGGATGATGACGCTTGTTCCGTGGAAACAAATGTACTTGTATCTCCAGTAGTAGCAATCGTTGTTGACACTTCAGTGGTAGATTCTTTGGTTGTTGCACTTACAGTTGGAGTAGTTGACATTGTAGAAGATGACACTTCTGGTGTTGTGTTTCCTACTGTAGTCCTACCACTTGTCGTAACATCAGTTGTTGCTATGATTTCTGTCGAAACAATTGTACTTGTATGTTTGGCAGTTATTGTCCCTGCGGTTGTGGATTCTTGCGTTGTTGCCACAGATGATGCTCCTGGAGTTGAAGTTGTACCTTCCGTTGCATCAAGACTTGAAGTGGTTTGTTCAGTTGAAACAAATGAAGTAGTTTTTGGTGTTGCAATATCTGTTGTGCCAAATTCTGTTGTAGATTCTTTGGTACTTGCACTAGAAATCACTGTTGATGATGGCAAAGCAGAAGACGCTGCATGTATTGTTCCGACAGAAGAAGTTCTACCTTCAGTTGTAACAACGGTTGATGATGCTTGTTCCGTTGAAACAAATGTACTTGTATCTCCAGTAGCACTAGAAATCACTGTTGATGATGGCAAAGCAGAAGACGCTGCATGTGTTGTTCCGACAGAAGAAGTTCTACCTTCAGTTGTAACAACGGTTGATGACGCTTGTTCCGTGGAAACAAATGTTCTTGTATCTCCAGTAGTAGCAATCGTTGTTGCAACTTCAGTGGTAGATTCTTTGGTTGTTGCACCTTCAGTTGGAGTAGATGAAGTTGTAGAAGATGACACTTCTGGTGTTGTGCTTCCTACTGTAGTCCTACCACTTGTTGTAACATCAGTTGTTGCTATGTTTTCTGTCGAAACAATTGTACTTGTATCTTTGGCTGTTGTTGCCCCTGCGGTTGTGGATTCTTGCGTTGTTCTCACTTTAGTGGTAGATTCTTTGGTTTTTGCACCTACAGTTGGAGTAGATGACGTTGTAGAAGATGACACTTCTGGTTTTGTGCTTCCAACTGTAGTCCTACCACTTGTTGTAACATCAGTTTTTGCTACACTTTCTGTTGAAACAATTGTACTTGTATCTTTGGCTGTTATTGCCCCTGCGGTGGTGGATTCTTGTGTTGTTGCCACAACAGTTGTTGCTGATGAAGGGCCAGCAGATGAAGCTACAGATGATGCTCCTGGAGTTGAAGTTGTACCTTCCGTTGCATCAAGACTTGACGTGGTTTGTTCAGTTGAAACAAATGAAGTAGTTTCTTGTGTTGCAATATCTATTGTGCCCAATTCTGTTGTGGATTCTTTGGTACTTCCACTAGAAATCAATGTTGATGATGGGAAAGCAGAAGACGCTGCATGTGTTGTACTGACAGATGAAGTTCTACCTTCAGTTGTAACAACGGTTGATGACGCTTGTTCAGTTGAAACAAATGAAGTAGTTTCTGCTGTTGCAATATCTGTTGTGCCCAATTCTGTTGTGGATTCTTTGGTACTTCCACTAGTGGTACTTCCACTAGAAATCACTGTTGATGATGGTAAAGCAGAAGACGCTGCATGTGTTGTACCGACAGAAGAAGTCAGTTGTAACAACGGTTGATGATGCTTGTTCCGTTGAAACAAATGTTCTTGTATCTCCAGTAGTAGCAATCGTTGTTGCCACTCTAGTGGTAGATTCTTTGGTTGTTGCACCTACAGTTGGAGTAGATGACGTTGTAGAAGATGTAACTTCAGGCGTTGTGCTTCCGACTGTAGTCCTACCACTTGTTGTAACATCAGTTGTTGCTAAGCTTTCTGTCGAAACAATTGTACTTGTATCTTTGGCTGTTGTTGCCCCTGCGGTGGTGGATTCTTGTGTTGTTGCCACAACAGTTGTTGCTGATG
>JXSR01S013746.1:16057-27379 GCA_000969725.1 Ophiothrix spiculata
TACCTGTTGATATTGTGTCAAGTTTGTGCTTGTTTAGTATACTTGTTGCTGTTACATATTTTTGATCAAATCAAGATAGAAATCAGGGAGAAATTTGAAATTGGGGGGATTAGTGTTGTAGTATTATTGTTATCAAACTTGTAAGGTACAATTTTTTTCAAAATCCCTATTTTTTAGTAAAATGTGTTCTTAATAATATTTAAAAGTTTTGATGCAAGGTGAATTAAAGGAACAATTTATAATTGTGATGTGATCAAAACTGCACCACCTTTCCGGTCTAAATAGCAGGAAAGGTGCAATATAAATGCATGCTGAAAAATTTACTTGATTCTGATTATTAATTTCCAAGATATGAGGTTTTTAGTCTTTTATCTCTTTTGTTGTAATAAATTACTGGACACAACAGTAATTGGTAAAGGGCACACATTTGCAAGAATTGTTTGGGATTTGTAACATACCAGCCAAGGATTCTGATTAACTAAAAGCCAGAATTTTGATAGAGGTGACTTTGAAGATGAAATGTTGGTTATGAAATGCCTCTTTAAAAGGAATAACTTTTACTACTAGATTCCACTGAGAATTAATTTAATAACTACTTACAGAAATGTTCTTTAACCCTTTTAAGCACCTCTTCGTTTAAAACCATCTCCTCAGAAATTTACACGTTAAAAATGGGTGGTTTCCCCCCGGAATCGAACCCGGGACCTCTCACTTCCCGATCCAACACTCACTGAGGCAAGCCAACGGGTATACGCTGCCCGGGCAGCGTTTTCGTGATTATAGCTAACTCTGGTCTGTGACGTATTTGGACTTAGGCGATTTTGTGGAATGGGATTTTGTGAATTCCTTGATTTCTCAAATGTGGATAAGGCAACAATTGTCCCTCAAGAATATTGTTAGAGGGGGGAGTGTGTATTTCATGTTCATGTGGATTCTAACCTGGGATTTTAAAATCTCATCATTAAACAACCCTTAAGGCTACAGTCCCTAAAAACGTCTCGATCGGCTGAATGTCATGTTTACTGCAAGTTTTTACCTACTTACATCTATCAGAATATCACAATTTTTGGCGTACATATTTAATAGAGTCTTTAGTTTATACATGAAACTTTACTAGTGATTTCACATCCATTATCAAGGTCAAAATTACGCCTAAAGACTTCTGATTGAATTACAAACAATATTTTATAAATATGCTGAGTTGATTTTGAATGATAATGTAACAAACCCATGTTGTTTTGCCTAAAAATCAGAACGTGAATTACGACTCAGAGTTCGCCCTGTTTGAGCTGTGAATTGCCTGTTATAAGTATCTACATTATCTACATTTTGTCTGATATACGCATTCGCATTCGCATAATTTACTTACAAATTGAGCATTCCAATGAGGCAAAAATTGTAATTTTTATGTAAACAAAAGAAAAATACGGCATTTTAGTTCACGATCTCAATGCTGCCTTGATAGCTCACCGGTAAATCCCTCGCTTTGTAATGCATGACTAACCCCTGCCATAAGCCATGGTTCGAGTCCCCGCAAAGGCAGTGGAAACTATTTATCTTTTCATGATTAAAAAATAGTTAGGATTCACATTTTCCTGAGCAGATGGATTCCCTCTACCCTTAAATGCATTTCTAATCATGCTATTTTGTGATTTGACTTCCACAGATCGTGAGTCAAGTTGCCGTGGAGGCTGGCTTTGATTTGGACCTAGGATACCGTTTGCTGGCTGTATGCGCTGCACACAGGGATAAGTTCTCTCCAAAATCAGCTGGTAAGTGGCATTTCAATTTATTATGCGAGTGCAAGAAGTTGCAAGCTCAATAGCTGCCATATACCAACAATTTATGTTACACACTTTATAGGATGGCTCATCCCGAAAAGGGGGACTTTGCAGATGATATCAATTTTGATGTTATCATTTCATCTTTTGTAGCATGGTTTAAGCTTTCAAATGACACCTTATTTGTTGAAATTGGTCAAGGCAATCAAATTTTACAACAGAAAATCTGCTGGAAATTTTTATTATTTTCTAGCCTGGATTCCACCTTGAATTAAATATTCATGGAAAGGCTCTAAACAAAGCTTAAAAGTATAGTAAAATCAAAAAAAGTGCAAAAATTTACATACAAATGGCTCAAATTGAGAGAGAATTAATTTGCAATATATCATTCTTTGATGGTGGTATGTTTCTAAATCCTAACTTTTGTACCTTAGATGGATTTACCAGATAAAAATTCAAACAAAGCTCCTGACAATGATTTAAAGCATATTAAAAGGGAAACAATTTCATCAAAAATAATTTGTTTGGCCATCACAAGTGTAAAAACAAGATTTTTATCAGTTTTCAAACTAGAAACACCACTTTTTGTCACAGGCGACAAAAATTAAAGTAGGTAAAGAATTGCTATTTTCTCCAATGTTCCTCAATATAATGGAAAACTACTTGTAGGTTATATTATTATAAACATGTTCTATTGATTCAAGCAAAAAAATATGCAGGTAATAAATTAGTGGGAGGAATCTAGGCCAGTCCCTTTAAATAAACATTACAAATGGCAGCCATTGCAGATACTACTTTCCTGTATTCGAATGATTAATTGATCTTTTCAAAAAAACAGACTTCAGAAGATTCCAAAGCATTTTAGCAAAAGGTAAGTATTAGCACAATACTGGTTCACACTTTCTAGTTTTGAACTATGACCGAAATGATCACCACACAAAAGTATAGCATACATTGTTGTCAGGGGATGTGCGTGAATCAGTTACCGGGGAACGATATTTAATTGTGTCGAGTTGTTGCACACATTTTACACCAGAGGAAATCATTTTTTGATACTTCACTCTTATCTTGCTTTCCCGTACGATAACAAACACTTGACTCTGAAGTCAGCAGCATACATCACTTGCGTAACAAAGAAACTATTTTTATAAAACGTTGAGAAAGTCGCACAATTCAGGTTGGAGATTCTATAAATATTTGTGTATTTTATATTTCATGTTTCAAAAGGATGTATTACTTTACTGTAATTGCTCAATTTTTTTTATACAGAATTATACATTATGTATATCTTTGACCAAAACATAATGTACGTTAGGGGTACTTTGGGCTCACTGCGTTGATCTGTGACTGAGTCATTAAAAACTTAATCTATGATTCATTCCATCACAGAAGATATTCTTAAAAATTTGAATATTTCTTGAAATTTAAGGAGTCAATCAAGATGCAATACGATCTGGATTTCGTAGGGAGCAGAGGGACTGTTTGTAGGCTTTTGTACCAAAAACTGTCTAAATTAAGCTGATTTTACAGGATTTGCTTTGACCCCCCCTCCTTGAATCCACCAATCCACTTGTGATTTGATAGTATGGCTTTCAAAGTAGAGATCAAAATGCCTTAACAAATCTAAACCAATATCCTAAACATTATTGCAACTAAATATCAGTCGTGGCTGGCTCAAAATTGACACAGTCATGTCAACAACCAAAGTACTAGGGGGTCAGGGTGGGACTTCAAAACTTTTTGTATGTGTATGTGCCTGCTGGACTTTGAAAATTTGATCATCTCTATACCTACTTTTTACTCAAAAACTCATCATAATTTTTCCAATTTTGACTGAATGCAGCCAATTTAACAAGTTGGGTGCTTTTTTAGCAAATTTTCCCAAACTACACTGCAAATTGCCCAGGTTGGCATCTGTCATGAAAACCATCCCATCGCCATACAAAATCTGTGAAAAAACACGCCATGCATATATCATGTCAATGTGAGTACCCCCGGATGTTGACTCCCAAGATTTGCGCATGAATAATTGAGCAGCTTGATGCACCGTGGTCGTCAACTGTTCAGGCTATCTCTCCGTCGTCTAATGAATAATTCTCGTCTCCCATATCCCATGGCCTTGTCAGCTATTGAGTATGAGAATGGAATAATTTGTGTGTTATTAAATAAATTATTCACTTTGTTGAGTTTTAATCATGCATTTTTAGCTGTTGTATGTAGTAGTGAGTGTTGTAGAAATGGATGTTGCGGTTATGTCAAATTTCTGTTTTGTGTCAGTTTCATTTTAATCAATTAATTTGTCAAAATCAGTTTTAATCACAATTATGACATAATTGCTTTTATTTTGGTGAAGACATGTTTAATATTTGTCTATCATTATGCTGGTCTACCTGAAATTTGTGTCTTATATAACTCCATGGGCGCTGTGTAAAAATACTTCATTTCTACATAATGTGCGCTGGCAAGCCTGTAGCCAGGGGGTGATCGAACGCCCTAAATTGTTAACAAAAAGACAAGAAGGAAATCAAAATTTAAAGAAGGAAAGAAAAAAAAGAGAAAAAAGAGAAGCAGAAGAAGACCATCATGCTTTAAAACCCATAAGAGGATTACAATCACCCCTTCACTGGCATCACAGGCAAGAGTCTTTCCTTGGCTGATATTATGGTTCACTTTGAACATGATGCGTTTAGAATCGAACTGAATTATATAGTTATGATTTAATAAGTGAAATATAAAAGAACTTTTCGTAATATCCAGACCTGTCTGAGTCCCATGTACAGGGCGCCCTCCCTCGTATCTCATCCGTCATAAAATGACTGATAATATGAGAGGTGCTCTGACAAAATGAGAGGAAAGTTGCACTTGATCATTTGTAGAAAACAGCTACTGAATTAAAACATGGGTAAAATATTCAATTTTCATTTCTTTAAATGGAAATCACATTTATAGACATTCTTCTAACTGTATGTAAAATTTGGGCAACAAATATTACCTGGAAATGTTACTTCTAATGGTTTTTATCAACAGATTCTAAATGTTCTGTAAAACTTGTGTTAAGATGGGTTTGGTTCAGTAATGATATCCTTTTCAAACTTTTAAAAAATGATTGCAGATTAGGTAGATGTTTATAGAATAATTTTAAATTCACATGAAATATTGCATATAGTCTTCATATTATGTGCACCAAAGTTTAAAATGTATTGCGTAACCCAGAAGATGTTTTTGATTTTCCTTGATATAAATATCTGCATTTCTCTTTACAGGGTGATAACCCAGGTGATAATTAGGTACCATGCTCAATGATGCACAGTGCTTATACTTTAAACGTTAATTTTTGACAACTCTGTATTTTCTGAATCGCCTTACATGGTCACATAAATTAATCTACTTATGAAAAAAGAAGTGGGAGAGTATGAAATATTATATATCATTTTAAAGCTGTGAATATGAAGACTTCAAATAGGTAATATTATTTTTGAAAATTGTGACTTTCCTCTCATTTTGCCATAGCACCCCACATATAATAGTTGATTAGTAAGATTCCATAAGCCTTCACTAGGCTGAAATTAGATCCTCATTGTCTTGTGTGAATTAAAGTGGACCTGTCTTGAGTACCATCCCCCTCCTTTTCTTAGGCATCCCCTTCTGGTATCTTATCCATCGTAAAATAATGGTAAATGACAGTTGATGCCAACATGACAGTAATATTCCATAACCCCCACCAGGCTAAATTGTATTACTTCTATTAAGTACCCCTCCCCTCTCCGGGGCGCCCCCTCCCTCGTATCTCATCCATCATAAAATGACTGATAATATAATAGTTGATTAGTAAGATTCCATAATCCCTCGTCAGGCTGAAATTACACCCTCATTGTCTTGCGTCAATTAAAACGGACTCGGTTGTAAATGTTTCTACCATATGTCCTATTAGAGGGCATGCTGACTTGGAGCTCACATCCCTGTACCTGATTTACCATGGCAAAGACAGACATTTTTGAAGATAGATGAGGAGTCAGTAAATGTTTTTCATGTAAGAGGGACCATTCACAAAAGCTTGTTGGGGACTTATACAAAAAGGAGGCACCTAAAAAATCAAATATTTAATATATTCAGTTTTTACATTTATAACTTTCCAATCGTTTTGTTGGAGCACCCTTCATGTTGACTGTTACTTCTTCATTTCAAGATATGACCAAAAATGCCTGGTTTTGCTACGTACATCATGTCACGTATCATGTCTTCAAGCGAGTGCAAGAAAGCTGCATCTGCAATTGCTGCCCTAAGTTATTTTTACATCTTGTCACAAGGATGTAAAAATTCCCTCAAAATCTCCCTGTCTTAGGTTAGTTGTGCTTGAAATGGTTCTCCAGATGACAGTGTCACCTGAAGAACCATTTCAAGAACCACTGATCTAAGACTGGAGATTACACAGTGTGCAATCCAAATTTATGAAAAATGGCAGCTATTGCAAATTCTACTTTTTTGCACTCAAATGATGATGTGTAATAAATGTTAAAAATGAAGTAGGTTTCAATTCAGTGATTAATTGACTTTTGTAGATAAATGACATTGTTCATTAGCAGGCTTTGTTTTTATCAGGGAAGGAGGATCTTGATTGAATCTCTGGTAGGGTTATTATGTTTATTTACAGATAATATTTCTATTCAAAGTTTCTGTTTCATTTTTTGTGTCAAGATATAGGTCTCCATCAATTTGAGTTGATGGGGAAAAAGTGTGTCATTATCAAACTATAACTGCAAATTTGTGTTCAACCTTGTTTGGTTGGTATACGTGATGAAGTAGAACATTTATTTGCATCGAACAAGTTTCCAATCCACTCCATTTATGATTTTTTTATGAAATAGCTTTGCGACCCTAACAGGACGCATCGAACAAGTTTCCAATCCACTCCATTTATGATTTATTTTATGAACCTAACAGGACGCTGTCTAAAAACATCCAACAAGCAAAATGGTACTAGAAATATCTCACTCGGTGGCTTGCCAGCACTGGACATTGGATCACGAGCCCAAGGTTAGGGTTCAAATCATCTCGGGATCTACTCGTGCAAAAATCTGCCAAAAGTCTAATGTGTCCTTCTGCTAAGAAACTGAGTGGGTCCAATTACCCTATAACTTTCACATGTTTAAAATATACAAGTCCAAATACGTCCTCGAAAATATTTTGTTCCCCCCCCCCCCGACCTCAGGCATCCCAATTCAATATCCAGCAAGTATGGTCATCCTTAGCAGCAATTTCATGTCCATATATGTGCCCCGTCATATTGAAAGGTACCCTAAGGTCGGCATAGTAAATTACGAGATACGGGCCATTGAAGCTGAGCATAGTCAAAAATCACGCCCAAGGTCGAATTTCTAATTTCATCAGAAACGTTACCTTTGAAGTGTATTCTATCATATTAATCAGGTTCCAACTTCCAAAACATAAAACAAATGTTTTAAACGCCGAGATAAAAATCCTTTCTCCATTCAAGTTTTACCAGTACAGAAACTTTAAACTCAATTTTCTCAGAACTATAGTTTACTGAAAGCCTGATGCCTTTTACCAATTTGGATGTAACTTTGCAATCAACATACAATAACCAAAAGTAAGGTGTCATTTTAAAGCTTTTAAGCTTTCAGATGAGACCAAAAAAAATCAATTTTGATTTTGGGACCCTTAAGGTACCTTTTGATATGACGAGTCACATATATGAGAGAGGGTTGCATACCCTTATTATGCCACTATCCTTTGCACTGCCAATATTATTATTACCAATATCAATTCTCAATCCACTTTCCTGATATCAACTTGGCAAATGTATCTACTGCCCTCTCTTGGTAGAATGAGTTAAGTAGTAATTGATCTGTGAACAAAGCCACAATATTGAGAGAGATTTGAGGGCTAAATAGAACAAAACAGTCTGATGAGGGCTGAAATAAAGGCGTTATTGCTGGATTTAATGGATATACACTTAATTTTAGTAGGGCTTTAATGTTTGAAAATGCTTATGAAGTGCAAAATTTGACAAAATTGTAATATCTTGTGAAAATGATTTCACCAATGTATATCATTACAAGAATTATAGATTGTGAAAAAATATGGGCCTTTATGTTAAAAATTTATGAAGTGCGCCCAATCGTGAATTTTACGTAACTGTAAAATAAAAATACATTGACAAGATTTTACAACAAGTTGTTTGTTGAAAAAAGGCAACAAAGCTCTTTCTCTTTCAAGTGTTTTTGAAAGTTGTACTACTTCAATAACAGGGACTTTGAAATAAAGAAAATAATAGTTGTAACCAAATCAAGGTTGTGGCACAATATAAATTGTTTAATATCATTTGTGTGCATGATTTGATGAATCAATTTTTTGTGTTAAAAATTGTTTTAAAATGTTTTGTCCTTGTTAATACAAATTACTGATCTGTTTAATGATTGAATAGATTATGACATGGCCCATTAATTCATTTCAATGATCTGTTCATGTTTGGCTATGGTCATTCTTATGTTGTGCTATGTCTGTCTGTCCGTCTTGTCAAATTAAAGTTGAAAAGAAAATGATTTGTTCACCTTTTATGTAATTTAAAAGCTTTGATTTTTCAATGATAACTTGGAATATCACATAACTAGAACCACTTTACTAT
The DNA here is from genome assembly GCA_000969725.1 of Ophiothrix spiculata. Lineage (NCBI taxonomy): Eukaryota > Metazoa > Echinodermata > Ophiuroidea > Amphilepidida > Ophiotrichidae > Ophiothrix > Ophiothrix spiculata. Next base: position 24,485 of record JXSR01S013746.1, read on the forward strand.
GTGGCTATTAGATATTCAATCTCAAATATTGTTGCGTACAAATCTCTTGAATATAGAAACTTGAAGATATAAGTGGCAATAACCATTCATTGTGTGTTTTGAAATATTAACAGCGCTCAAAAGCTTATAAATATATTTTATATGAATTAACAAGTGACATTCTTTATGCCTCTATAGTAAATGATATATTTGATATTTGTATAATTCATGACAATTGTCACATTTAAATAAACAATAATTTTGATAAAGAATTAATCATGAAATTGTAGTGGTTTTAACAGATTGTTTAGTTGTATATCGTTAACATGATTTAATTAGTCCTTGACGGATTCATGGTGTCAGGGGTGGTTTGAAGGTGAGTTGTATTTGTGGGAGTTAAGTTTTTGTAAGGAGTAATAAGAAGAGTTGTCATACAAGTATTTGTGGATGGGTTCATGACATTAGTGGTGATGTCCTGTAGATTCTGAGCTACATAGGAGGAACATATGGAAAAGTTACATGCATCTGCTCAACAGGAAGTTAACATGCCCCTAACCCTAACGCCACCGAACCTCACAAAATCCCATTCCACAAAATCAAGAAAATCGCCTAAGTCCAAATACGTCATAGACCAGAGTCAGCTATGATCACGGAATCGCTGCCATGGCAGCGCCTGCTCAGTGGCTTGACATAGTGATAATCGGACTGGGAAGGGAGAGGGTCCTGGGTTCGAATCCAGGTGAAAACCCGTGATTTTTGACCTTAAAATTTCCGAGGAGATAGTTTTTAAACGAAGAGGCGCTTAAAAGTGTTAGGGTTAAAGGAGTCCTGTCCAATTAGGTCAGCATTTTTTCAAACTTTCTGAGATTTTGGTACCAAAATATTCCTCATAATTTTCACATTGCCCATATGTATTTTTTTTGGCTGAAACATGTTGCATTTTAGAGATATAAGACCATGGCATGCACAGTGAGAAAGCAGTTAGCAGTTGTGGTTCTTTCTTCCGTCGCTATGAATTAATTTTGTTAAAAAGTAAATATCTTATCTCAGTATATACACCTGTAAAGTATTTTCTATCAAAAAATCTTAGTTAAAAATTTGTCATGTGGGAAGTACCTGCATTTTTTACCTAAAATTCCTCAAAAATCAGTTTTTCAGTGGCCAAATGTTCAATGGAGATTAAGCCCCTCTCACATGGGCAACATTCATGTTGGGATTCAATTTTTGAAGGGAAGGGTGCTTTATGCCATATGCCCCTCACTTTGTCACATACCTGAGTTGCCCTGAAGGTCCTTATTTTATAGATATCTTGTTTCTTGGAATGTGTGTTGTAAAGCAGTTTTAAAAGTGGTAAAAATATGCACAACATAAGTATGGTTTATTTGAATGTGTGCATTCTCTGACACAATGAGATTTAAGTGAGTCGGGTTACCAAAAGAAAATGTCAGAAAATAGAAAGTATTTGATTGTAATCATAGCACTACAATCGGGCTCGACTGATATGGTTTACTAACAAGAGACGTACAGCTCGGTTGTCAGTGGCTTTATAGATCAGTTAGTGAACTATATAGGCGAGGGTTGCAAGTGCGACTATGTAATCATTGTAATCATTCCTGCCTGCAGTGCAACTCATTTTACAACTCTATGAAAAAAGGTCAACTCTATAACGCATAACTCACCACTGGAGCAACCTCCGTAGTGTCTATTATCATTCCCTGTAGTTGACCTGTTCACTAGTCCCTGGGCTGTGTGCTCGAACAAAGATGTGAGAGTTTCACCGTAGAGTTGTAACAAGTCTTGTCAACAGAAATGTGAGCCAGACCATTTTCAATTACAATTTGTAGGGCATCGGAGGCTTGGGTCCTATGCTACTGTCATGTTGTAAATTTTTCAACATTTGTTATGATATTTTTGTCAGAATGCAACAATTTTATTCATTCAAAACTTCAGCAAATCATGTAACTGATTCGTTTTTATCAACGTCCAGATTAATGGAGTGTAAATTTAATCTTGTTAAATGATCGAGATTTGTCAAAGTCTAGATCGCACATGTGTGTCAAGCTAGTGTGGTTAAAGCGTGCATATGTCAGGCCACATAAAAAAAATAAGTTGTTTCTTGTCCAAAGGTTTCGCAAAATGTGAGGAGGGAGGGAAGTTTTTTTCTGAACCTGGGATGGGGAAGGGGTGGTCGTATCGGTGAGGAATTTGTAGCTGTTGTAAATTTATTTAGAATAAACTCATTGGTGTTTTATTTTTCGAGTTGCCGTCAACAATATCAACAAATTAAAGAATCCTTTAAAAAGGAAAGCGGGATCTTGATATTTGAACGATTTAGCTCAAATTTTAACATTTTTTTTAAGCATTTTTGCAAAAAAAAAAAAAAAAAAAAACGTCACCAAAAAGTGAGGAGGGAGGGGACAAGAAACAACTTAATTTTTTTATGCGGCCTCATATACTGCATGCCATCTGATTCCAAACAATTCTTTGTGCAACACAAAATAATCACATGTATGAAATTACGATTACTGAAAGAGTAGTTATTCTATTTATTGATCGTAAATGGTTGGCAAATAATATCGGAACAAATTGCCATTATTTTTTTTCTAATGACGTGTTGACATACAGATGTTATTATTTGGATTTGAATATAATGGACAAATATGTCCACATGGACAAGGTGGTTTGTAACAATATGGCCTTGCGTCACAAACAAGTCCCTCAAATATCATGGATCTGTTATATATTACCCTAAAAATTGTAGAAAATATGCTTTTTTGCTAAAACTTCTTTACATATTGGGGAAAGTTTGGTATCAGATATAAAAGGTCTATTTATATTCTATTTATGTATAAAAGTGAACTTCTATGATTTTAATTGATACAGTTATACTTAAAAAGCAATTAGGGAACAGGATGG
>JXSR01S013750.1:12429-35481 GCA_000969725.1 Ophiothrix spiculata
TATTTGAGGCAATTAATATTTGTTTTATATCACTCATTTACAAATTCTTTAACCTCAAATTATTGACAACTTCAGGATCATCCATAAGTGGTTGAGTTGACCTTAGAAAAACAATGGCGAGTCCGTGACTCGGTGCAAGTGTATTTCAGTGCAGCAGAGTGATAGTTTCTACCTTCATACGGATGGGGAGATGGTAAAACTATCAAATGGCAATTAAACAATGAAATGCCTTGAATTTATAAATGAGTGGTATAATATTTTAGTTTAGTTTGTTCTATCTTTATGCCTGTTCTATCTTTATTCTGGCATACTCCAGAGAAAAATCACATGTACATATATTTATAAATTATTTACAAAGAACAATATTTATAAAAATATAAATGTTTCTATATTTAAATGAAAAGAAACAAAATATACAATAGTCAATGAATACATACAATTTACTTAGAAATAACATTTCTAAATTCATTCAAACTCATATTCAAAAAATTGAAGCGAATATCAGCTGGGAGTTTGTTCCAAAGTGAAGCAGCTCTATATTGTAATGTTCTTCTACCAGCAGCAATATCTAGTATAAAAGATAAACAACTTCAAATTGTTAGCTATATTAAAGACTTCAAAGAAACAAAAACTGTGGTACAATCAAGGAATTTTTAAAGGGGAACCAGTATTCTCCGTCATTTTTATTTCACCGCCGTGTAAATCCTATGGGATGGCAGCCATCTTGGATTGTCACTCATGGAGGGTGAGTTATTGTAAATCAGGCATTTTACGGCTCCACATGCTTCACTTAGAGAGTCTTTGCAACAGATTAGCAGGAAAATTGGCGTACTTTAATCAGAGTAAGTCACAATACACGCTACTTGAAATGCAGACACAGTTTGCGCGTAAAACAAAATGTACATCCTGTATATGTGTCATGTGATATACGCGATCTGCATGGATATCGGGCCAAACTCCGAATATATCCGAGGTACAATAACTTTGCTCCATGAGCGACACAAGATGGCGGAGCATACCGGTTCCCTATAAAAATTCTTTGGGTACAATATTTACCTGGCTTGAATCGAAGACTTGAGACAGCTTGAACATATAGCATCAATATTTTTCAACTCACCTGATCTTTGCCACGGTCACCCACGACTACAAATAATGACCTATGACCCTGCGCTACTCCATTCTCAATCAGCACCCGTAAACGGTTGTCTATCTTTTTGCGCACCATTTTTGGTAACAGCTACAGTTCAAATCATATGCTGAAAGGAAGAATAAAATATTGTTAGCAAAAATACAAGTTATCATCGTGGCTCATTTATTTAATACTATCTCGGATAGAGTTAATCATATTCCATGACCTAGTTCATCTAGCACTGTATGCAGTGGGATTTCAACCCCACCCTTTTTATTTTACCCCCACCCTTTTTATCAAGACACCCTTTTTACTGAGAATTTTCCAACCCCACGCTTTTTAGAAATTTTGACTAGTTTTGACTATTTTTATTTTTATTTATAACATTCGGCTGTAAGCCAGGCTAATCCCAATAGTGCAAATGCATTAAATTCAAGGGACGCCTCCGTGGTGTGAAAGACAGAATATTGAAAAGAAATTTCGATTTTAGATGCAGGAGGAAACCGAAGTGCTCGGAGAAAACCTGCGAGGACGAGTATGGATCGACAACCAAATTCACGTACAACCTAGGTCCGACCAGGAATCGAACCCGGACCGCAGCGGTGAAAGGCGAGGTCAGAAACGCTGCGCCAACCCGTCCCCCCTAAGCGACTTACAGTTTGATCTACATGGACATGTACAAGTACATATATGCGATTCTTCTTCTGCATTTTCATATTTAAGTGTAGGCCTATGTCCACTCCTGTTGGAGGATTGTGTAGGCTACTGTATAATCCAAGCTTCGACCTGTCCTGGACAAGCCTCAAATTCAAACTTTTAGGGGCACGGCCACTTTGGCCTCGAGAATAACAACTTTTCAGGGGCATTAAGGCCACTTGGTGAGGGCACTGAGGCCATATCGAGTTTTAAATGAAGGGCACGGTGCCGAGGCCAAAGAAAATGTACAACAAAAACACTAGCAGAGGTTTAAGGAAATATTAATTGTGACTGTGAAGAGAAAAAACATCGAAGCTCCTTTTCATATTTAATTTCAAAAGGTCATCTTTTGGCAGAAAAAAGCCTTTTTAGGTCCGGTCTTACCCATATAACCGAATGCAAAAGTAAATTTTTAAATCATTGTATCGGCCATTCCATGCATCCCAAATGTCCAATTTTGGGTGTATATGATGCCTTATAATGCAATTACAATGTTTAATATTTTTAGCACCCATACCTAAACAATCATTTCTGACCCCCTGCTGTGACCCCCTGCAGGGGGCAAGGGGTGCTTGTATATATAGCTGCATCCCCTAGGGAAAATTGATAGTGACCGTGAAGAGAAAAAACTGCCAAGGTCCTTTTCTTATTTAATTTCAAAATGTCTCTCCTTTTGCTGAAATAAGCGTTTTTAGGTCCGTCTTACCTATATAATCGAATGCGAGAGTATATTTTTAAATCGTCGTATCGGGCACACCGTGCGATGAAAATGTCCAAATTTGGCGTATATGGTACCTTATGCAATTACAATGATTTCATACTTTTTAGTATTCCATACCTTAAAATAATTCATGCCCCCGCCCCCCCCCCAAAAAAAAATACATACATAAATAAGAACAACAATAATAAATAAACAACAACATCCATCTAATACATATACCATTCATCTTTTTTCTATTAATTATTATTAAAGACTGGGGCTTTTAACAATAATACAATGTAGAACTCCACTTCCTTGTCAACATCTTAAAGTACATACAATCTCTAGCATGTGTAGTTACTTTTTGTGAATATTGAATTTTGCACGGCAGACGACCACAAGTTGTCTCGCAGTGTGTAGAAACTTATTGAGCATCATTTTTCACGGGTCTTTGTTAGTCCGAGGGTACACAAACTTCTCAATTTTTATAGTATATTTATATACCGCTGCATGCATATAGGGACAGCTACGTCCGTGATGTATACAGGCGCGTGTCGATAATGTGCCGATTACTAGTGATTGAAGGATTCAGCGACGTGTTTACTTTTCGGCAATCCCGTGGAAAAGTACCAAAACATGGTTACTAAAAACTCGATTTTTTCGTAAAGTAATATAGTTTTTGAAATTATTTCTTCAGAGTATTGTACAGAAAAGAATAACTTTTTAGAATATAACAACAAAAAAGTAATTTGTTATGTATATAGTGGAAAATTTGACTCTTCAAGTTGGACAATTTTTTACATTTTACCCGATGTCTCGTGAGTCGGAACATAAAGGGCATCGCGGCCACAAACAAAAAAGGGCATGGCCACTGTGGCCGTTAATTTTTTAAGGGCATTACGGCAATCCAAAAAGGCATCACGGCAAATGGCTGCGGTTAAATTCGAGTCCTGAGTAAGCAACCCCACGCTTTTTATTTCAGCCCCACGCTTTTTATCAGGACACGCTTTTTACTGACAATTCTTAGAACCCCACGCTTCTGGCTATTTTTGGAATTTCCTAGACCACGCTTTCTAAAGCGTGCCGTGCATACAATGTCTAGTCCACCAAAATAATTTGCATGTTTAATTCCTGATCATTTTGGGTATTGATACTGCATTCTCAACTGGCGGCCGGCAAATCAGATTTAACCAGCAAGTACATGTGGCCAACGAAATGCTACTGCTATGAACAAAATCAATGTGAAAAATGCTACATTTTATTTTACATTCTGTAACTTTCACTTGAATAGAAATTACCATAGATTAAAGAAAGTACAGATAGAAAACAGGTCTATTTGCACCCTAAAAATTCGGTTAAGTTAGGGGATTGTGCCACATGGGCGCCATGCCTGGACCGACACTGCCCGAGTGCGTAGTGACTCCGCTGTGCGATCTGTCGCGCACTACTATTACTTGACTACAACACAACACAAAACGCATCTTTACTTTTTCCGCCAAATTGTGCGTAAGCAAAGAACAAAGCTTGACCGGCTTGACAGCCGCATTCTCAGTCAAATTACCATTCTGTTGCCAGAGTATGGAAATTGGCATATTTTGCTTATTTTGTACATTGTACATCACAAAATGGCATGCTTTGGATGATTTTGAACTACCTATTTTTTTTAATTATGAACAGAGGAATTTTGGCAGTAATATAAAGGGAATATCCTATATAGAGTTCTCTGCAGAGTATTTTTTTCTGTCTTTTTGATCAAAGTGTGTCCTAAGTCACCCTGGTGATTGGGGTGATGTTTGATAAGCATGAAGACCCTGTTGCATACTAAATCTGAAAAGCGGAGTATTTTATTTTATTTTTTCTGTCTTTTTGATCAAAGTGTGTCCTAAATCACCCTGGTGATTGGGGTGATGTTTGATAAGCATGAAGACCCTGTTGCATACTAAATCTGACAAGCTAATTGAGTATTACCCTCCTTCTGAAGTGATCATAAGTCATTTTATCAATTTTATACCCTTGAGCTTCCATTCTTCTTTATTCCTGGAGTACCATAAGTTTGACGACTCCCAAACAGGGTTGTCAACAGGATATTTTTAGTAGCGGGCGGAACATCCTGCAAAGCGCCAGGTAAATGCATTTCTTGACTAAGTGGTTAAATGAAAGAGAAATAGGATGATTCTTTCTAGTTGAAATTTGTCCTGGGTAGTGATCGAAGCTCAAAATGACCCTGAGTGCCTGGTGGAGATTGTTAGTGCAGGGTAGCAAAAGTCCGATGCATAGGGTCTGATGTTTTCTGTAACATTTGTTTAATGCGACGGTAAATCAGTAGCATGCCCAGGATTTTTTGAGTGGTGGGGCACAACCATCAGTTTCCCCCGAATGACCAGTGGCGGCGGAAGGTTAAAATTTTAAAGGGGATGGCTTGCTGGAGGAAAAATTATGTAACCTTGATGATGTGCGCGTAGCGCGAAAAAATCTGTCAATTCAGCTAACAAATTTTTTTAAATCTTAAAATTTGCGCAAAACTTGGCAAATTTTGACTGAATATTGAAATAATATCTGAAAGTTTGTGGGAAGCACGCAAATACTATTGCTGGTTCACATTTAAATTATCAGAAACAAAGGTAAATTCAAGGTCTCAAAAGCGCATGGCAAATTTTCAATGATTTTCAAAACATTTAAAACTATTTTTCTTCTCTTTCCTTTTTATTTTTTTTCTCCTTCCCTTTCTTGTCTATATTTTTTTGTGTCAAGATCCTCGAATATGCCTTTTCCCCCAACTGACTCACCAAACTGGGGGTACGTGCCCCCCGGGCACGCCACTGCGGTAAATTGTTTTCACCCCTGGTACAAAGTTTTCTTGGTGTTTGATTTACCTGAAACTACTCGCGTTGTATTTTGTGTTTGTCAAAGACTGTAGTCAACTGTGTTATCCATTTCCCAATCACTTTGAATGGAGTGTGGTTCGCCCGCTGGATTTAGCATGTTCGCTCGATCCAGCATACCAGTGATTTGAGCAGTCATTCCCTATTATTTTTATACCATGGTAAAGACTACTCCTAACTATAAGTTTTCTTACATGTGTAACTCATACAAATTCACAATAGAACCTGCAATGAATCTCTTTTACTATTTTGTTTACATTAATTTGACAGTTAAGTACCCAGTACCTGTTATCATTTAGGTATTCAAACATGCTACAGAGTTGTTCATCCCTAATCAACAACGATGCATCCATGCGTCTGCGTCGGATGCAGAGTTGTTGATTAGGGATGAACAACTCTGTAGCATGTTTGAATACCTTTTAACAACGAAAATTTTCCTGAAAACGTATTCTAAACGTTTTCAACTTAACAGATACTCATCTCAATCAAAATACTTAGAAGAATCTGAAACAAAATGCTAGTTTTTAAATGATTGTTGCTTTGCTGTTTCCAACTGTTCCCAAGCGCCAGTCCTTGCACGTACTCAAGTTCCCGATGCGCGATGAACAGTGCGCCGATTTATGTGCACGGCGTAAACGCACCTCCGTGTACGCTGTGCCGTGCGTGACGCGCTTATTTAAATATCAACTGTGGATTCATCACAAATCAACAACGGTACGCTCCTGTATAATCAGATACAGTGAGTTGTTGAATGTATGATGACTGCTATTTGTGTTTTTGATTTTACATGTACAGATGTTTATCTGTGGCATTTTCTTGTTTTTTGGCAAGGTTGGCACGATTTAAATCAAATTATTTTTTTAAATCATTGGTTTTAATTAAATCAAGATTTAGTGCTACTCAATTTTTTCACTTTTTTATCAGAATTTTTGATATTTTTTCCCTGTATTCATATATGTACATGTTATATATAGTTTTGCTCATTTCCAATGTAAGTTTGGCCCATAGACCCTGGGAAGGTCCTGATGTCTTCTTTTGACCCTGACCAAGGTAGCATTTCAACATTTATACAACTTGATTTTACGGCCAGGCAAATACATGCAGTAAATTTCAAATGTTGATTTTTTTTTTAATGATCATTGTCCAATCCTGGATCAGTAATTTACATCATAATTTACACTTTTTTTGAAGATCAGACACAGTTTATGTTCACATTGAAAGTGTAACATAAGGGGCAGGTGTAGAACATAAATCCACAAAATCAAATGAAAATAAATTAGTTAATATCAAAAAATCTATTGAATTAAAACACATACCCGGTAGTGATTTTTTTTTATTATTATTATTTTTAAAAGTTGCAATTTGTTTTCGAACTTTCAATCAATAATAGGTTTATATAATGTAAACTTTTGTTAAAGATCTGAATGAAGCACATAAAGTGTAACATGAGGTTAGACTCGATACTCCATCCTCGACGATCGCTATGCTTTTGGGTCGTTTGCTCAGGTTCCAGGACTGGACTCGATCAATTCAAAAAGCTGAAGCATTTTTATCCGCCAAATATGGTCAGATAATCAAAAATGGTAATTTATTCAAATAATTTGCATCTCCTCTGATGCACCTATTTCAACGTCGCCATCTTGTTTCTTCGCCTAAGCGGAATTTCGTTACGGTTTTTCTTGGTTTTGCTAAATATTTGACATTACATTTACTCATCAACAAGTAAACAGTCACGAACATTCTGACACAATTAAAATCATACAATTTCTTACCGTTTTTCATATCCAGGAGCTAAAAGGAGCCCAAACGGGGCTCTCAGCGAAGAAATCATAACCATGATAACATCGGCATATTTTCTTCTCTCGATAACAGTGCAGATTGCGTCGTGCGACAAATGTACTCACACGACGCGCTTGTGTGCGTGCGGGTGCTGCGTTGATTATTAGTCGCGCTACACACGCGCATTCAATCAACCTAAAGACGATCACGCGATATAGCACAAGTAAACAAATTTAGTTTTGATTTGTTTTGCCGTGATTTAATATTTTATAATCTTTGCTGTAACCAATTCCATGTAGCCTACTGGTTTATTTCAGAATTGAAGGCCAACAATATCTTCTAAAGAAATAAAATAACATCAAACACATTTTTTTTATTCATATTAATGCAATCAAAGCTTGTTTAGCGCGGTCACGATGGGTTTTCTTTGGTTATTTTTGCCGAGTTAACAGATTTTATTAAGTGTTTCTTTGTATGATATGCGTTCTTATTGTATCTTTTATATCTTTTTTATACTTTGTTCCCCCTAGCTATTGATAAATGGAAGTTGGACTAGTATTATAAAATAATATGACCATGATGACCGTATTTCAGTAACGTTTTTTTAGGGCAACCCTAAGCCAGGTAGGGAGCTCTATAGGGCTATAACATAAAACGAACCCACTTATTCAGGTAGGCTCCTATACTTGGTTTTTTGATCTATTTTTTTTCTTTCTAGATCCACTTATGATACGGGTCTAGCTGTGAACATGATTATGAAATCCAAGCTGTGTGCTTGTGTCTTCTTTACATAGTAGTGTAGACGCAATTCGGCACTTTTTGAATCCCTTTATTTTTTTATGATTATTGAACCCAAATTTGCACAGAGAAAGATGAGAACATGAGTAAAATGAAAATGCAGGGTGGCAAAAATGTAGTCTGTGCAGAACAGAGTTATGGCAGAGTTTTCAAAATGGCGACCAGAATTACTCTGAATGACTTTAAACGGTCATTGGCGAGGTTTAAAGAGAGTGTAACAAATATATAACACTGTTAAAACACACTTATACTAAGTTTTACTTTCTAGTTTATACAGAATTTAACAAACATCAATTTTACTCAGAACATTTATGCATTAAACCTCGATGTTAACACTCGTGTGTCATAGTCTTTTGGCAAAATATGGATTTGGGGCTTGACTACAAAATGGAGTCTGCACCATTGTTTTTGATTGATTCTACATCTTTGAGACTCCTAGACTCAAAAACTGAATGATGCAAAATCATTTTGAGAAATCCAAGATGGCCGTCAAAATGACTTCCACGGCATATCACAAGGCATATTTTGACTTGTATGGTACCAATGACAATACTGTTGGTGTCCATATTTTTGATTTCCTGGGTTGCCAAACTCATGATATCACAATTAATCAATTGAATGCTTTTCCATTACCAAAAATTCAATATGGCCGCCAGAATGCAATTTTCTTTAAATAGCAAATCTTATTATAGGAGGGGAGCGTGGCCGAGGTTAGAGCGTTGGACTCATAATCAAATGCATTCGTATGTAGAGGGTATGGAGCCCGTGCTCGGCACGTCACCTTGTTTCCTTAGGCAAGAAACTTAACTCTACTTGCTTCGTGCTTCGGATCGCACGTAAAGCCGTTGGTCCCATCTGAAGTGGTCCTGACACACTGTCGGGTGTAAAAGAACGTCACGGGCTAAGCTACGGCTGCAGAAGTAGAAGTATAGTAAAGCAATTAAAATGAGCAGGTTGGATTACAGTGGGATCACTCAATTTCAAATTATTTCAGTTACATATCTTAAACTCAAAATGGTACCGAAGATGTTATCAAAAATTGCCACCAAATACTCTGTTTTGGTCAAAATAGGATAAAACAATTTTAATACAGTATTCAAAACTCACCAAACTTTCTAAATAATCAGTTGAAATGACTTTGAGGTTTGCAACAGAAAAACATTATTTCAAAATGTTTCTATATAACATGCATCAAATCCAAAATAGGGCTCATGAAGAGGTCCAAAATGATCACCAGATTTATATTTTTGCTAAAAACACATTGAAAATTAAAAACAGTAAATGGAAATAATTTCTCCCCAAATTCTGTTGCTAATAAATTTGAGATCTAAAATACACGACAACCAAACTGAGGTCCAAAGTGGCTTGGTCAAATATTATATATAAAAAAATAGATAGATTGACATTAATTCACAGTATTCAAACTAAAACTAAGTCAAAATAATCCACAATGGCTCCACCTTTGACTTTGAAGCATGTTCACAGCATTCATTTTGAGAACTCTTTTTGCTGCAAATCTTAAAACGGACCCATTTTTGCGCAAAACATTGCAGTCTTGGAACTCATTATGGGAGCTGTTTTGAATTAAAGTAATAAAATAATTTTTGGGTGAATTCAGTAAATGTAGAGTCACTTCTTACCAACCAACATCAACAATAAAATTAATAATAGTAAAGCTGTTTCCCTTTTAATTTTCATTCAATATTTAAAGTTTAAAACGTTGCATTAATGTCACTCTAATTCACTATGACCAAAAATGCATTTGAGTGGCCATATTGGACATCATTTCGGCCCCATTTTGAATTAAAACAATATAACAACATGGTATGGGGCAAATGATTATATTGTAACCCTATTGTATAATTCTATATTATTAAGTTAATATTAACCCTGCATTTATGTTGATTTAATTCATTTTCAGCAATAGAATAGTATTTTGACGGCCATTAAGGACATTGATAGGGCCACCATTTTGAATTTTAAGGATGTTTATAATAATGTTTGATAAAGAAATTATACTGTTACAGTCTTTTGAACATATGTTTTAAATGCCTCATTAATGTTACTGTTAATGCCGCTCTATAACTTATTTTTGAACAAAATAGTATTTTGGCCGCCATTTCAGACCTCATTATGAGCGCCAAATTGAATGAAACACATATTTTGGGATAAATCAGTTGCTTCTGAGCCAATTCCCTCGTTATTGTCATAAATATTTAATGTTCTTAATAATGATTAATATCGCTCTAACCATTTTGTACCAAGATAATATTTTGCGGCCCTCTTGGACCTCATTATTGGGGCCATGTGGCTATGTGGACTTAAAGTGTTTATTTAATATAATTTATGGATAATTTTCTCTTTTTGCCGCCTAGCTGTTTATTTCTATTGATTGATTGTGAAAATAAACATATAAATGGCTGTTTTGATCAATTTTAATGAAAATATGTCGTTTTGGCGGCCATTTTGGATTTTTGGTAAGTAAGTATAGTAGTAAATGGTTTCTTTTGTATTTAGTGACTCCAAAAATAATTGAATCTCTTAACCTGCAGTGCAATATTTTGTTTTATGAAGCAAATTATAATTGGAAAATGCGTATTGGTGGCCATTTTGGATTAAGAGCCATATTAATGATTTGCAACAGGTACATTTTTGCCACCCTAACTTTTCTTCATCCTGGGTGTCTACTCTATCTATGACCAAAATTTGGTCAAATAATCACAAAATGATAACGGGATACTAATTGCGTCTACACTATAGTAAAGTCTAAATTGTTTTTATAAAATCTTATAAACTGATTTTCTTTTAATTAAACAATACAAAAAAATCTAGGCGTTGGACGATCGTCTACCGTTATCTGTTCAAAGGAAAATAATAATTGTCTACCGTAATGAATTTTAGCATCATGGCATCTATTAGGTATTAAATATAACGCAGATCATGGTTAGCTTCTTTATAAATGGTCACTTTACAATAAGGCCTATTTGGAATGGCTTCATTCCTTTTAAAATTTGAATATGTTATACCTAAATGTCAGCAAACTCAAGTAGGCCTACTAAATTGATTACCGAGAGTTTATCTTTCGGAGATCAAAGAAAGTTATAGGAGGCTATTATACAAAAGCTTCTAGCTCAGAACCCGCAGTAATAACAGTCATTTTATTATGCCTAATGGTACAAATGCTCTTAAATATCAACGGTACCAAACCAAATGTCTGTTAACCTAGCAAATTTTATGGCGTTGTTGCACGCAAGTAGCCTATGTGACGCCTTGACGCACAACATGTAGCTTTAGAAAACATGTTTGTTGTTTTCTTGAAATTATCATGATTATGTTTAGTAAATATTTCTTAAGCAAGTCCTTAACACAATTGTATTACGTAAGAAGGGCTATAACTTATTTTGGGCAAACTATGTCCAAATATGGTGGAACTAATTAATTATACATGCCCCGTAATTGCAGGGGCGGGTGCTTCAACTTTTTTTCATGTCCCCGAATCAAGGCAACGTAAAGGATTGTGGGTAAAAAAAGCGCCGCCGATTAGGGGACTGGAGTATCGAATCTAAAAAGAGGTAGAGGGGAGGGGGTAGAACAGGATATAGAATAAAAATCAACCTTTCTGAGAACTGTTATTGTGCTGATGAAAATTTTCTGCGAGATTTATGAAAAAATACACGAATCGCTCTAAAAACTTGCTTGTTTTGACAGTAACTTGACATTTACCGCAAATTTGGCTCATTTATTTATTGACACCATTCAATATTGCCTGAAATTCTCGTAATTTTTATTAATTATTTGACTTGATTATTATTTTTTAATTTTACAAAAATTACAATTTTTCTGGGACTTTGAACTTTTTTCTGGGAACGGCGCGACCACGTTACCGCAGATTTTGAAGCCCTGGTGTAGAAAATAAATCAACAAAATCAAAAAGAAAACTTATTAAAATAAAAAAAATCTATTCAAATAAAACATTTTCTTATGATAAATTTGTAAAAAAAAATCATATTTTATTTATAATAATTCATTCTTGAAGATCAGAAGTACTTATTATTCTAATTGAATACGCTACTTAATAAGAACATCCCAACTCCAACAGCTCCCTTCTGTTAATTATATTCATAAAAATATAAATGCATACAAATTTCTGAAAATGCTTTCACATCACTAAAATAGCATTACCATATCAATATCCTAATCATATTGTCACATTTGACCTTGTAGTTGACTCTTTTAGACATTGTTAGATAATTGTTATAGTAAATAGTTGCTATATTTAAACAGCCATTACAAGAACATCCCAACTCCATGAGCTCCCCTCTGCAACTATATGCTAGGAAAATTATCTAACAATGTCTAACAAAGTCAACTACAAGGTCAAATGTGACACTATGATTGGGATAAAGACATGCTTTCTAGTGATTTGAAAGCATTTTCAGAGATTTATATGCATTTATATTTTACATAACTTAACAGTCATCTACTCTAGGACCAGAGTGCATAGTCACTATACCTTCAAAAAGTATATCATCTCTCTAGGACCAGAGAGCTCATCTAGATGCTGAAAAGGCTTTGATGAGAATAAGCGTAGAAGTAGAAGTAGAAGAAGGGAGCTATTGGAGTTGGGATGTTCTTATTCTGGCATATTCAATTTAATGTTTAACAAGAGGGGAAGGGGTAGCATACAAATCAGCAAAATCATTTTTTTAAATGATTTTTTTTTGTCCAATTGTATGAAAATACATTTTTTAAGATCAGAAGGACTTAATGTTCTCACTTAATAGAGTAACAAGGGGGGAAGTAGTTGTATATAAATCAGAAAAATCTACCGAAATTTGAATCAAATCAAAAAAATCAATTTAAATAAAACAAATGATTTTTTTTTTTACAAAATAATGATTTTTGCCAACCTTAGATCAATTATTTATACAAAAATACATTTTTTTTAAGATCAGAAGGACTTAAAAGTTAAAGCAATACTATAAAGTGTTAGAAATGAAGCGCCCCCCTGTCACCAATGACTTTTGATTTTTTTGGGCTTATTGGGTTTGTTTTTGGCAGATATGAATACCCTCCAAACGGTTTGGCTCAAAGATGCTTACTTTTTCTGTTATGGCCATTTGTTGAATTAAATTCGGGATCCCAAATTTAATTCCACATGTATTAGTATGGGAAGCATGCACATGATTTTTATCCATTTTTTGGTAGCAAAACATTTTTTTCACAAACTACACTTGAAAACGCTTTGAGATAGTCGGGGAAGGGTGTAGTTCCTACAAACCTCTGAAATGAAAATCAAAAAAAATTGATTTAAATCAAAAAAATTGTTGTTTTTTATCATCATTTTTGCCAACCTTGTTTTTTGGCAAGTGAGGCTTGTTTCAAATATCAGGTTAGAAATAATTTATAACATAAACATATTCTAACAGTGATTTGAAGACCTTAAGGCATTTGGTCAAGTATGTATAAATTAAGAATTTTTGGCTCCTATTCGATTTTTGTTGGATCCAATGCCCAGGGCTATACGAAGGTGGTCAGAGGGGGCAGGAAAAATATCGGGACAATATTTTACTACTTTTATGCCCCCCCCCCCCCCCCCCCCCAAAAAAAAAGGGCTACGCGGATGAGGAAATACCCCCTAATTATTTTTATTACATTTTTTGGCTACTATTTTTTTTTTTTTCGCAGCCGTAGTAGGAAAAAAAGATTTAAAAAACTGAAAATCTCTCAAAAACCTTAAAAAAAAAAGAAATGCGCTAACTTTGCAGGCCGCGACAAATCCCGTGTCCGATAGCCCGGGGCTAGTGGATTTCATTTCGGGCTAGTAATTGTTCAAACAGCACTGATATGTCAGATCGGGTTAGTAGCACATTGACATGCTGCTTATTATTATTATAAGCTGTAAACGAAACACGGTTGTACCATTACTCGAATGCCAAACTCGTCTTAAATTAAGAAATATGCGGTAGACGAAAACACGAAAGACGCGAAAGCTGTCCAGAATAAATGCATTTTATCCACAAAGAAATTGGCAATTAACGCTTCGATCAAGAGAAAAAATGAACCAACGGTGTTTGTTTATTATTATATTGTCTTTAGATGGCGATGTTTTACATAAATTCACATAAGGGCAGAACATGCGCGGACATTATCTAATTAGCCTACTAACAAGCATGAAGTACACACATGCGCAATTGCGAGTTCAGTTAACAAGATGGCGACGATCACATCAGGAAAAGTCACCACTTTGAACCTCAATTGTACCGGGTTTTGTAGTTTTTTGGGGAAAAAGCTCTTTCTGCTATGTTAACAGAACATTTAATAAATAAATTTTCAATGGTAGCTGATGCTACCTAATTTGCATAAGTAGATTGTCTTTGCAGGAGATGGGCAGTGAAGTGGAAAGGAGTTATTGACCAGTTCGATTCGCCACAGAACGGACGGTTAATTTTCTGTGATGGACTCTGGATGGCTGGGTGAATGGATGGACAGATGGACTGATTCATGCAGATGCTGAAGGATATGAGCAGATGGAACAAAGATCAGAAAACCAGTGAACAGGCTTTTCCAACAGTTGGTGGAATTTAGATGGATACGTATTGAGACTTTTGTTTAAGGATACAAGGATGTTAGTAACCAGGTAGCTGCTTGGAAGATTCATAGAAGTATTTGAGGTATTGAAGGGACTGAGAGTTGCAGAACAACCCGGTAAGATTACCGTACAATCATGCGCCAGTTATCGGGTAAGTCCTTTCTCTGTTCTCGTCCGTGCTCTGTCTGGCTGTCGAAGCTCGGTGCTCCCCATGAATACATTGTGTGCATGTATTATGTTTCTCTTTCAGGTGGTGCAATTAGTAGATAGGCGGGTTTGAAAATAATTTATTAAAGATTGAGCGGGGCGAATTAGTTAATAAACTGAATTCTAAAATTTTCATTCAAAATATTACTTGAAAATATGTTGATTCAACCCCTCTAGTTCGGCCAATTTACCTCGGTAGATCGACCGGTGTATTTTGATCTGGAATAAGTGACAGCGAGAAATTTTGCTTTTCCTTCGATCATCGACTCGTAAAATTCAATGCAGCTGTTCTCATTTCCTGCCTGCACGGTCGTTAAAATTTCAACCAAATTTTGGGCAATTTTTGGCAGGATTCGGGCAAGTGATTTTGCCGACCGGGCTAGTAAGAAAAAAAATTGTCGCGGCCTGTAAATTTCGATTTTTAAAAGCTATGCGCGCGGGAAGCTGAGACAGACTATTTTTGTTTCTTTGGCTTTACTGTCCCGATATTACAGTCCCGTAAATTTTTAGTCAAATAAGCCAATTTTAGCATAAATATCAAGGTTTTATATCGATTTTTGGCTGAAAATAGCAAAATTTTCTCGCACTATGCGCGCATAACAAACAAATTGATGGTTATACATCGGGACGAAACATGAATTTGGGGAGGACGGGAAATGTGTTTGCCCCCCCCCCCCCTTCCTTGGCTTACATGTCTTCATACTGCCATGCCAATGCCCAACGTGGTAGTGCGGGCATTGGGTTCAATATAGGTATAGCCTGGACTGGCCTATGGAAAATCTTTCTGTTTAGCATGTTGTAGAAAATTACAATTCTTCCTGCATTATCATTTGGAGTGATTTTTTTTATATTTCTGGTTGATCTTTTTCAAAGCATCCATGGATTATTTAGATGTCAAGTACCTCATTCTTGTCAATATACGTTTTTCTGCACCCTCTTTGATGGTAATTTTTTTTTGTCTTTTTTCAATTTCTTCTTGAAATCATGAGATTTTGGTACCAAATATTGCTCATAGTTTTCTCATTACTTGTGTGAAATTTGACGGCTGAACTATGTTCCGTTTTGGAGATATGTATGAAAATGTGCCTAATTATGGTAACCATAATTAATTTTTAACAGTAATGTATCGGCTGCTCTAAAATATGAAATCACCCATAAAATCAAAATGGTTGATCAATTTTAGCTGAAATTTGAAGCTTAATTAAACCTCTTTAGTGGTCATCTTTAATATGACATAGTAAAGGAAACTAAATATTGGAAAATCGGACCAAGCTAGACCTACTTTTATGGAAGTCCATATGATAAATATATTATGGACTTACTGGGCTCCATCGACTTTTTGAAGCCCCATTTTGAACAACTCACATTGACTGATCATGAAAAATGTGGGAAATGTGCTCTTGCACACCTTCTTCTAGTGTGTTGCTTTTAAGCTGTAGGCCATGGTAGTCAAGGAGTTAACCAAACATAAACTTGTGAAAATTCATGATCATTTTTATGTTAACAATCATCTGAAATTAATAAATGCATGATCAAAGTACACTTTTTGATTTTTTCAATCAACAAACACTCAAGTAAATACTCATTAATATTATTTTGAGTGATCCAACTTACAAAAAAGGGATGGCAAATAGCAAAAAAGTAATGAGATAATTTTAGCCCATGAGAATGCATTGCCATCAGTTGTTTTTGTATAGGAAGAACTGTCAAACCGTAATGGCTGCCGTGGTCCGCTAGACCAAGTCTAGCCTCAACACAGGCCTATTCCGATGTACATACATCTATATAGGCCTGATGTAATCGAGTTTGAAAACAATGGAAAAGGCGCAGTTTTGTGACCGTTCAAAGAACTATTTATGCAGGCTTGCCAACATTAGGAAGTCAAAAAGCCTACTCCACGGACTCGACCCAAATCTAATGGGGTCCAGCGAGCCCCGCCTTAGGGCCCCAGGCCCCCCCCCCCCCGGAAGATCCTAAATTGTAAGGTTTTCATAAGCCAATTTTTAACAAAATGCTAAGAAAGTTATAACATCAATCTTGTGCATATGAAGTATGCATGGTGAGGGTCCAGCTTCAAGAGGGGCATGGCAGCAAGGTTCAGGGGCTCCTTAAGGACTCTAGTGGGGTCCAGGGGTAACGTCCGGTGGGGTTGAGGGGCAAAGCACCACCCACCAGGCAGAGAGCTTCTACACATCTACCACCACAGAAGAGAGTAAAATAATTGTAATATGTTTTACTCACATGTATAAGGGAGTCCAAAAATAAGCAAAGGTTTGACATTATGGCCCCTGCAAGGGCCCCAAGTCCTACTCATGGGGACCAGTGGTCGATTTCACTAAACAATTGCGATGCATCGTAGCTGCGATGCGTACAGTGCGCAACTAGACTAGATTTCACGAAGACATAAAAACCCTTCGCAAGCGTGCGATGCATCGCAAGGTATACGAATATTGCACGGGGAAAATTCCAACACATCGCAACTTTGCGATGAGCCAAAAGGTGATCGCAAATTTGCGATGAGTGAACGATGCGTTCGGTCTTACGATGCTTTAACGATGTGTTTTAATGTTAGTGAAATCGGCCACAGATGGGGTCAACACAACTCCTGGGGTCCCGTTTAAAAAGTTGATGTAGTTGTAAAGGCGCAAAGGACATTAACTTTAATTTATGATTTTTTTAAAAAAGTCTTACCGTTTAGCAGATACAAGGGATTTTGTATCCCATATTACTATACTTTTGTACACGAAAGCACATTTTAAAATTGACCTACTGATCCTACAGTAGGTAACAGTTGGCTGATTTTATTATATATGATGTGTTATGTAATTATAATAATTTAATCAATTTTAGCATCTTTACTATTTTTTTTTCCTTTTTTCCTTTTTTTTTTTGGGGGGGGAGGGTCATCTACCCCCTTCATTTACCTATATCCAACTTGCACCATCATTTCTCTTGCACAATTTACTCCATCCCTTTACAGTGGTATTACAGTCGCCAGTTGGTGCACCTAAATTAATACGGAACCTGACCCTATTTTGATTCTAAGGTGTCATTGAAGATCTTTTAAAAAGTGTTGAGTGTGTTGAAGTCAATAGAAGCAGAATGGTGGCGACTTTTGTAAGATTTTGGATCAAATATGTGTTCCAAGAGCATAAATATATATTGAATACATGTCGCTATGTGACTTTCCTTGTCTTTATTAACAGCCTTTTTTGAGATTTTGGCCCAAATGTATGCCACAGGAGCATAAATATTGGCGACTTTTCCTTGTATTTTTTCAGTTCTTTTTATTATCAGATTTGCAAAAATCGTACTAATACGATTTTTTGACGACTAAAAACGTGAAAATCGAAACAAATACGATAAAATCGTACTAGTTGGCAAGCCTGTTTATGTCACTTGAAATTCTCACATCGACTGTTCTATCAGTTTGCCTTGAAGTGATGAACCATTGGGCATTTCCACTGTAACGGAATGACATTCAGACACATTTCTTGTCATTCAAGCAACTATAACTTGATAATTTAAAGATTATTTTCAACATTATTGTTATAGATATATAACTATAATAAGTGTTTTAGAATAATAAACTTGACTTTTTAAAAAAAAATTATCGTTCAAGAGATATAAGTATTTAAAGGGTCGGTAACGGAATGACGTCAAATGGACAAGGGTTTTGTGCCTAACATACATTTCACTGGAACTCTGTGAATTTTTGAGGGCAATATGATTACAAATATGTTCAATGTAATGCCTGTAGTTATAGTTACAATATGTAAGATTCAAATTGAAATTTTTTGTTTTCGTCTTTGGATATACCGCGTTGAATCAATTCAGATTTGGTAACGGAATGACAATAAGTTGACCCAATTATGCGATGAAAAGAAAATGACATAAATAATGCTTAGAGGTAAAATAAAGCATAAAATGAATATTTGACCCTTTCTTAAACCTTTTCAAACCATGTCAATGTCATTTTCTTCAAATAGTTATGACTATAGCGCATATAAAGTGAATATCATAAGTGTCCCTTTTGGGAGGTTTACATATCTACAAAATTGTATACATTTTTCATATTTTGGGGAGCTATTTTTCAAAATTTCTAAAAATAATTCATTTTAGGACCTCCAGAAAGTGTTCTCAGCTCATGCAGTTTAATTAATCAGTTGAGAAGTTCCATTCTGATGGTGTTTAAGGACTTTAAATTCCATTTTATTTGTAAAACTTTCTGAATTCTGCAGTTTTACAAAGAAAATGTCAACTTGAAAATAACGAATAAATGCACTTTACAGCAGTTCAGGTTGAAAATATCTCAAGTTTTTTTACTTTTTGTGTTGGTATGCAAGTTTAAAACAAAGAACTTGACCAATTTTGGGACATCTACCATTGCCACTGTGCACAAATTGTTGTTTTTCTTCATTTCACCGTCATTCCGTAACCGTCAAAAAGTATAATTAACGAACCAAACAAAATTCAGGAATAAACTTTACACTATAGGTTAGGGCTACCTAAACCTGCTTTGCATTCAAAATCTAATAAAATTTGAACTCAACTTTTGTAAATAATTAAAAAATACTATAAATTTTGGTAATGGAATGACACCGAAACATGCCGAAATAAAGAGCCGTTTCCGCAAAAAGAAAAATGTAAAATGAAAATAACTTAACTTTATTACTTTGACTTGTTTTCCCTTTTCACAAGATAACCATATATATCAAAATTAACACCATGGTAATGGCCTCAAATCCTTGTTTGTTTAAAACCATTAATTTGACTCATTTTAATGATTATTAGGGGATCAATATTAAATCCACTTAAGTACCGAAACGATGGAAATATCAAAATTTTAGGTTGTATCCTTAAATTTAAGACTTTTAACTTTCATTTGACACCCAATTTGTTGTTCTGGCTTGATTTTGAAAAAATCCTTGTCAGGTTGACATTTGCTTGGAAATGCCCCATTACGTACCTTTTTTTTCACTGTTCGCGATTATTTTCTAAGCTCATAGGCTGTAATACAAGCCGATGTTCGGATGTGCATGTGCGTGTAAATGATAAATATTTTGATTGCATCCCCAAGGTCATATTAATTATGTAACTCCTGGGAGAGATTTTTCACCAAGTGCGCCAAAAAATACGACCCAAATACCGACCCGTAAAAATGAAATACGCCCAGCACTAGTTTTAGACTAAATCCACCAGTCGCCAAATGGGGGCTCCCTTACTTCCTGTTGTCAGACCCTCACCAACCAACACAATGAAACGCGTGTGCAGTTGTTGTAGCCTGATGGATTCACATACTTGTTTCAAAGAATTTATTTAGTCTATTACAGATAAGGTACAAGTATATGAATTGTATTATTGAAAATATATTTATTAAGCTCAAAATCATACAAATACAATGGTTTCAAGTGTTAATAACACCATAACATTTATTATTTTTATCGATAATACTCGTTATACAATCTGTTCATGTGTGAATACAACTACTCCCATGACATTTTAGGTACCTTATTATACAACGACACCCCTATTAATATAATGGTTCAACCCCCACGTGAATCACCTCATCACTGCTCATACCACCATGTTTGTTTGGAAACAGGACACCTCGCCCCCCGTCATTCTCGCCCCCTACAATCTCGCCCCCTTACGGTCACTCTCGCCCCCGTGCATTCTCGCCTCCCTTCAATCTCGCCTCCCTGCAATTGTGTATATCCTATAATTATGTTGTATTAGTAAAAGATAATTTGACAGGCTTAGATTTGCCTTTGTCAGTATATCCATTCAAACAAACGATACTATAATCAAAACTAATCAAAGGTTGCCGAAGACGGATCCGCTGAACACATCAAAGATGTTGGATCTGCGTGGCTGCCAGTTTAAAATCCTGAACAGGTAGGACAACTTAGTAATAGATCTATGAATTACTTTAGGCTATCGCAGACTCGTCAGTTTGCCTCAATTTATAGGCGGAAATGGTGTAGACTCTGTGGTATTGCGGGTTAGTAAAGTATACGATATAGGGTATCCGAGTAAGACTCCCGGGGGCCACTTTAATTGACCAGTGGATATCATGCGTGGCCACAGGGTTTCAAAAAGCACCCTAAACAAGTATTTTCCCTGTTTGAAAAATGCACCCCTTAGCAAGTGTGCATTGTGTGAAACCGAACCCTTAACAAGTATTTGGTACAAAACTTAACCCTTAGCACGTATTGAGTGTGAAAGTGTACCCTTAACAAGTATTAAATAAAGTGTTAATGTACTAACAGCAGAAACAGCTTTCAAGTGCACCATTGATCCTAGGCTAGGGAACAACCCTCATAAGCTAGAAAGCGGACGGCTCTTTTCTTGGTGTCTTGGCGACAGGGTTGGCTTTTAGCCGGCTAAAACTAGTTTTTGCCGGAAACGGATAAAACCTGGTTAAAACCGGCAAATACTGGTTTTAACCGGCAAAAACTAGCAAAATTTCATTGACCATTATTCACATCCGATTTTTACATGAACATATAACATTGACCTCAGAAATAATATTACTACAGTATATATATCAATTCCATCCATGTATAAAGGTATCAAAAACAAAAGGCATTAACAAACATTCAGAATAAACCTTAAAAAACAAAATAATCAAACCAGATTTACTGAGCTGCATTTCATACTTAAAGGTGTGTGTTCCGATCACTTTCACTCACAAAATCAAATTGGAGATTTTGATACCAAATGAAAGTGCATATTTATCTCATAACCCCTGTAAATTTTCACACCTATATTATGTTTTGTTGAAGAGATATGGTCAAAAATGTGCTGAATTAATGGAATATTTTGTTAACAAAAATAAATATCCTATAGGTCTCTATGGGTGTTTCTCGAACACATTTTTGCTTATAACATTAATTTGGCTCAAAGTATACAAATGAAACTTTACGATTGCTTTACATAGGTGATGACCCTTCATTTAAAGGTGGGAAAAGGGTATGTTAATTTTTTCACCAGATCGGAACATGTACCTTTAAAGTATCACATTCAAAGTGCGTGGTACTGGTATTAGCAGATAGATCATGTTGCATACTTGCAAGTTATAAGTTATAAAAATGATTTTAACTGGTTTGTGAAATTTTGTCCAAGAGCTTCCAAGATTTTTTGCACTTACTAACACCATTGATTGCACCAAGAAGTGTCAGGAGATCATAGGATACTGTCAGAGAAAAAATGTCAACTGAAAGTGTACAACTTCTTATTTTGATTTTAATATTAGAAACAGTTCCAATCAAATATAACACATCTATAGGACAAATTAGCATCAAACAAGCATCATTTATGGACTGTCAATATGCAGTTTGTTAACATCTTTATGTACCCTCGTGGTATGACACTGCTGGCAAAAGAACTTTTCAGTATCTATGGAATAATCTTCCTGTTATCCATACAAAATTTTTGAACATGAGTTTGAATGGGTTTTTAATTTAAACTTAAATCAGGTTTAAAAACCAGATTTAAGTTTAAATTCCAATAATTGATTGTCCATGTATAATTCTTTGTACTAGTAAGTACACATTTTCATATTCTCATTATGCATACACACATTATAAATATTGAGACCAGTACTGAAGTATTGAAAGAGTTTTATCCAGGATAAAGAAAGATTAACTAAACCCATCAACATGCTTTTTAAGTTAAATTCACCCAAAGAGTTCATGTTTTATGCCATATTTTATTTTATAGGTTTATTGGAACCTTAACAAATGTTACGCAAACGTCCCAAGTGTCTAGTATGAAAAATGTTAATGGTATTGTATGGCCGTGTGTTATAAGGTGATGCCACAATAGGGTGGTGGTGTGACATTTAAGTCGAAAAAATCAAATTCAAATTGAATTTTCAATATGAAGATGGACACCTACACCCATTCTTTTGGTATAATTTTAAAGCCTGATTCTCCCTCATTAATTTGACACCAAAATCATGTTTATCCATAAATGCTTATTAAAGTTATAGTTAATTAAGCTAATGAGGGTCAAGGGTGGTGAATGTGCGGACACGGATGTGCGGACACGGTACCATAGAAAATGCATGGGAATAGTGTGTGGCAGAGAGACATTTTGTTAAATATAAGTGCTTAGTAATATAAAATGAGGTTAAATGATTAGTGATTTGATTGAATGATGTATTGAATATAGAAGCCTAATTAATATTTTGAACTTGAAACTTACAATTAATTAATTATAGCCTAAATGTGACTGCGCGTCATAAGATAAGTATAGCGAACAA
>JXSR01S013751.1:6760-24249 GCA_000969725.1 Ophiothrix spiculata
GAGAGAGAGAAAGATGACACACATGGAAAGTGACAGGTGAGTGAATTGTCAATTACGCTGCTTTCCTGTACTCGAGACAATTACACCGGTCGGTTCGCTTTGCAGTCTCACTGCATTGCATTACACACTTGCATGTATTCTTTACAGAAGTTAACGGATGATTATATTCTGATTTGGGTGAATTTATAAACAATTTTATGCTAGGGAGATATATATTTGTATAGTTCGTCATTTAGTATTCAAGAACATTTATTTTATACTACATGAAGTAGTCACTATTAGTTATGAAGATTTAGCATTGCCTACAGACTTAACACTTAAGTGCATACCATATGGACCATGGATATTGTTTTTCGTGCAAATCGCAAAAACGCAACAAAACCCAATAAAGCTATTTTATGTAATTGTCAGGGTTCGGGTTGAGATTTTGAAGAAAAAGGGCAGTTTTTAAGAAGACTGGATAAAATGTGTAGTTTTTTAGAATTGTATCAATCTCATTAAAATGACCCTTACAAAATGGTAAAACACAGAAAATTGTAAATTTTTAAAGATAATTTGAGAGTTTAGAATGTGGGAGAATTATGTGTTATTGTTATCAAATTACACTAAATACATTTTATCTGCAGGTATTTGAAGATCTAATAAGTATCATCTCAAAATTGACCTTTTTTGAGTTGTTGATTTTCATCTGGGAGTTTATACATACATTTATAAATTAACTTGTGCCATTCCAAATAAATGATCAAAGCACAAAAAAAAAATACAATAAGGCCAAAAAACATAAATTGTTTGGTTGTCCTCCACAACTTTTTTTGAGCAAGGGCAGGCAGATTTTTTTTTTATGTAAGTCAAAGCTACACCAAATTATGGCCTCTATAAAGATGCTAATAAGTTTACTGCAACGAAAAATCTCTTTATACAAGTTTAAAAACAGTATTAAAATGTAAACTAAATGAAAACAACAACTTAAAAACATATTTTCAAAAGATCAAAATTCTCAAAGAAAAAAAAATATTGGAAATCTGAAAAATAGGTGCGGTATACTTTTGTACAGTAAAAACTTTTTCCAGTTTCAAAAAATAGGGGCGGGCGGTGGAGGACTTCAAACAACATTTTTTGGGGGGCCTTATCAAGTAGGTC
The DNA here is from genome assembly GCA_000969725.1 of Ophiothrix spiculata. NCBI lineage: Eukaryota > Metazoa > Echinodermata > Ophiuroidea > Amphilepidida > Ophiotrichidae > Ophiothrix > Ophiothrix spiculata. Next base: position 7,901 of record JXSR01S013751.1, read on the forward strand.
AAAAGAGGGATAAAAGTGGAATTTTTGAATTTTCAAGAAGACCTTTAATGAGCATGCCTCCATAAAGTCTCTCAGCAGGATGTGCAACAAAGGTGCAGCAACATTGAACTACACTATTCAACATGGTGATTCAAATTGCAACTTGTAAACTTATTTTGGTTCAAATCATAGGACTACCATCAAGGGTTTAGCCAGGATTTAAAAGTAGGGCGTCCAAATTCGCGGCCGGGCGAACAGGCCGACTTCAATCAAGACATCGTGACGTCAGTCTGATTAATATTCATACTTGACAAAGACAATGATTAAGTTATTATCAACATGGCGACCTTCCGGCGAACGAACGCAGACACAACGCCGTATAAAGCCCATTTTGAAGTCCACAAAGTACATGAATTGATCAGATTTATTGAAGATAAATTCTAACATTTAACATTGAATTTCATATGGTAAAACACATTTTTGGACGCCTTATTGAACGGTCTTTGCATTTTACAGGGCGTCCATTTTTCGTGATCAGCCGTCCAAATGGACGGCTCTCTGGCTAAACCCTTGACTACCATATTGCTACATACCTCTGTGACTGCATGATAAAACTGTTTATGCGCAGCATACAATGGGAAATTGAGTTGAAAAGCTTTAGCAACGAGATGCAACAGTCTCTCCTCCTCGTCAGTGCTCCATCTCAATTCATCCTCATCCTCTTTCTCCATTTCCTTTGTCCCTTTACTGGTTTCTTCTGTCTCCATTTTATCTGTGACATCCTCTTTTTCACCCTGTGGCTCTTCTTTCTTTTCATTCTCTACAGCTTTTTCATCTTTTTTGACTTTAGTCTCTTCATTTGGTGTTTCTTTGATGTCATTTTTTACATCTTTACAAGGTTCTTTGTTTTCTTTCTCCTCCTCCTCATCCTTGTTCTTATCACCATCTTTACCAGTATCATCTTTTGTTTTCTCTCGTTTTGTCACCTCCGTCAGTTTCTCATCTGTTTTGTCATCTTTTTCACTTTCTTCATTTGCCGACTTTTCTTCAGCCGATGTGATCGGTGGTTCAGGCGAGGGTGCTTTCTCGGGTCTGGGATTACCAATAACATCAATTGCTATTCGTAAGATGAGTTGAACAAGGCTGTTGAGTCTCTCAAAGTTTTTGTAATCTTTAAAGATACAGCTACACTGACTGCAACAATAACAAATATCAGTAACTAGTTTTAATTGATGAGGCACTGGTGATGCTAGTAATAGCACTTTGTGCATGTTAGGCAAAACAAAAAAAACAAGTTTGTTTCCTGTGGGCCGCGCGCATTTCGGTGTGTTTTTTTTTGATATTTAAGAAAACAAAAACAACAATAGCCAATTTGATAAAAAGAACAGGAAAATTACAAAAGTATTACTAAAGAAGTGTTTTCTTTGCTGCAACAAACCGCACAGGTTTCTTACTAAAAATTCATCACCCATGCACAAACATCCTGAAAAGGTGCATTTAAATATAATTTTGTATGAGTTTTGGGCCAAATTTCATTTATTCAGGACATTTACAGAAGAATAACATTGTTTCTGGTAAGATTTTATCAAAATAAAATTCGAAATACCAAAAAGAAAAATTCCTAAAAACATAAAAACAAAGAAGTCACATTATATAATAAAGAATTAAGGTCATAATTCAGAAATATCAAAGATGTAAAGAGCTATATGAAACTTGAAACTTGTTTAATATAGAAAATTGTATAAAAATCAATAACCTCAATATCAATCCTCCAAGTGATTGGTTAATTTTGGTTCAAAATTAGTATCATAAAAATGACAACTTATTTCAAATGGAAAATATTAATTTCCAGGAAAGCCATAGAAATTAACTATTATTTTGTACATAATTCACTCTGAGTTTTCCGCTTATATTTTTAAGTGTTCATTTTCAAGGTCATTTGAAAAATAGGTTAAACCATGATTAAACTGTATACTATAAACATCCTTCCTGGCAATTAGAGAATGAGAGAATAAATTGATTCCGTAAGTGTTATGTGTATGATTTTGCAAAGCATCTTGATCTAAACACTCGGATAGGAACTCGGTTTGTCACTTTCCTGTTATGATTGGCAGGAAATTAGCCCTTCTTGTTCTTGCCGAACTCATTTGACAGCAATGTACTGTAACGCTGACAGTGAATGTATTCCTGCCACTGCTCAGCCTGCACTGACAATACAAACATAAAGATTCTTGCAAACAAATATTGAAGGGGATGACTCTGATGAGATGCGGGTTTATTAATAACTCTGTTGGGCAAAAAAAAAAATTGTTTGGTTGCCCTCCACCGACCGACCCTATTTTCAGCCCGACCCAAACTTTTTTTATTGAATTTTGTTTTTTCTTAAAAAAATATGCAAAACTTACCGAAAACTACAGAAAAAAGTTACATTTTTGCTTTTTTTGATGTTCAACCCTCAAAATGTTTAGGATGTCCCAAATCACTACGAGAAGTATTTGATTGTTTTGATTTGGATGTTGCGGGGAAAGTTGTGAAGGCTGGAGCGACCGATCGACCTAGCAGTCCGTGGAAGTGTATTAAAAAAAAAAAAAAAAACGACCGACCGACCCTCTCTGAAAAAAGTTGTGGAAGGCAACCAAACAATTTTTTTGGCCTTATGGGACAGGATTAGATTCAACCAACTTATAAACAACATTATTTTTTTTATATTGAAAAAATGAAAACTATGCATTTATTTTTATAGGTTTATAAGTGCTGAACAAATATTAGAAAGCGAGCAGCAAAGGCTTAGGCCAAAAAAAAAATTGTTTGTTTGTCCATAACGGCCTCTGAAAAGATAGGGTCATTTGAAAATACAGTTCATGTCAATTCATATTGTATTGTACGATTTGAAGACTTTCTCGTGAATTTTTATATCTTTTTGCATGAAAAAACCTCAAATAAGAGTTGGGGGGAAAAAATTATAAAGTACACGGTCAGGCCAAATTTTGACGGTCGGTCGGGCGAGGACAAACAAACAATTTTTTTTTTTGGCCTTACTTCCTTTTGAATTTCTGATCACCAACAATTGCATTTACCTCAAAAATAAAGTTTGAATTGAATTGAGTTGAATTGAACTCTGATTCTCATATATTTGTTTAATTCATATTGAACAACAGTTTGCAGTCAACTGGTCTAAGTTGACTCAAACTATAAAGAGCAATCAAAAATCCTGTTGTGAATTGATGTGCATACTGATTGTAACAATTATAACAATGAATGTCCTGTCCATAATTTTGGGACATGACATTTTTAATTTCTGAGAGACAATTTTTTTTAACCCTAACCCTGGTAAAGTGCATAGAATACTACAATACCCAAAAAACAGGCAAGCTATTCAGTCCTAGCCAATTACATCAAAACCTACAAGATTTGTTTGTGAGTCGTGCATGAACTTGAACTTGAACCTGCAAGGAGTGTGCTTGTAATCCTACACCATTGTACAGGGTGTATCAAAATGATAAGTACTCAACTTTGTGATTTTTTTACACAAAAACTATAAATGCTAGCATATGTTTTTTCTCGGATATAAAATACCAATTCAATACCTTCCATTTAAAAAAAGAATTTTGAAAATTGATGCACGAAATCGGAGTTTACGTCAGTTAGAAGACAAACTCACCATGGGTAATAAATACCTTATGCCTAAATCAAGATATCCAAATTGTAAGTGTTTACAAGTGATTAGTCAAGTGGAACAGCCCAAGACATTTGAAGTAAAATTGTTTCTCATACGGCATCAAAAGCCACAAATTATCAGGAAACGGGGAGAATGAATATTGTGTGGTGAGTTTGCTATATAATTTTCAAATTGAATCTAGTTCCGTATAAGTGCATGATTTGCCAATTTGCAACATCAGAAAGTTATCTTCAAATGACAATCAGAAGCATGCAATATGCATCACACAGAATCATTGCAAATATATATCTATAAATATTTTAATAGATTAAGCATTTCTACAAATTATTTACTGCCTTGAACTCATTTTGTGAAAAAGTTTATAAAGAGACATCTTTATTTAAACAAAGACAGGTAGTATAGATCTCCATTTAAAAAATAGGTAACATTTTCTATTTAATCAATAGCAAGTATTTCGCATATAATCATTTAGTTCTTTCTTCATGAAATGAGAAGTCAAACAGAGCTTTCAATATTAGATTTGGCAATTTTGAAAGTAAAATTATGATTTAAGGTAGAAAATATAAATTAAAATCTCTCGCAGACAGAGTTATAGATTTTTGTCGTCATTGAAATGGAAAGGCAACAAATCAAATCCGTGGCAAGTTTTCAAAACGGGTGCCTTTACAGAATCCTCCCGTTCTTGGAAACGAAATGACAAAATGCTCTCATTCTTTTTGCAAATTAAAGACAAAGAAATGTACTACCAATTCAGATAATTTCGAGTTTCAAAATGGAACGGGAAGTATTTTTATACATTTATTTATTCTGAGTACTAATCATTTTGATACACCCTGTATGCTTAAAAATTTGATTGAATTGTCATTGTATTGTCCAGTAGGGTTAGGGTTAATTTAGTTTGCAAGCTCTCTGTGCACAAAACAAACAACATACCGTTGTGACCAGGCATTTGTAAATTCCAGCAACGTCCAGACATCCTCCTTCTGGATCTCATATCTTCTGCTTGTCTCAATCCCTTCAATATCTGAAAGACAAATCATGCACAATTTCAATTTTCATCCTCACGTAACAGTGTTCGCTGTATGCCTCAAGATTAACGCAGAAGCTCAAAAATTGGCGAAAGGCTTTTCAAAACAAAAATCACAAAAAGAGAGTTTTAGTTCCACAACTTAAGCTTGAGCTTACACAATTTGAATTAGTGAAAATTGTGCAAGCTCAACAATTTTTACTTTTTCAAATTTTTGTTCAGGTTATGCTTAAAATTCTGGGTTCATTCTTATGTTTGTCTATATGTAATCCCAATCGTGAGATGTTGATTATACATCATCATTTGGCGCAGAGTCAAAATCCTTAGAAGGAACACTGCTCCAGTATCATAATAATATTTTTTACTCATAATCTGATCATCATGAACTGAAAAAAAACTAAATTTGTAAGACTTGAATTAGCCCAAGCCCAATGTTTTTGAGCATATTTGAAACCGTTGCATCTAAAGAGATACTCAAACACACAGGCCTGCAAACACAAGTCACTCTCTTCCAGACCATATCATTTTCTGTGGCATTTTTATTCTACATGAGCTGCACTGATGTCTAGTGAACAGCACAAGACTCTGAATCAGAAGGCCTAGACTTTGAGCCCCACTATGGCCAAAGGGTCAACAAAGGGCAAGTACTTTGGCAAAACATTTTTCTTTATTGCTATGAGGACACAGGCCCATTGTAAATCTATATGTGTTAAAACCAATGTGTCCGTCTCACTTTACGAGAATCTATTTGGATTCTTGCAAAATCCTCAAGGGGAAAATCTCTGCGAGAATGGATTCTCGCCTTAATTTCTAGCCCTGTACCCCTAATAAAAATTGGGATCTGATTGCGACGATTTCCGTATGGCAGCGATAGTGTCAATATGAAGCGCTTAGTGAATTGGCCAAAGTTGAAATTGACATAGTTTCTAAGCACTATAAAAATAGTGTCATATTATTACTAAAATATTTGAAGTCATATTTTACTATATACTGAAATCTTGTCAATTTCTACAAAATATGATCCTAACAAAATTGGCATAGAAACTTTAGCTGTAAACTTATTGTTTTTCCTCAAACACTGAAGAGGCATTTCAGATGCGAATGAAAGCCTAATTTGAATTATAAACGTTGATAAATTCAATGGGGGCGTTTGTAAGTAAGCTTGAACCGATGCATCGTATCGGGCCGATATTACACCCTATCGGCAAAACATCGTATCGGTAAAATCACCTGTCTTTGCCGATGAACTTTACTGATGTTTGGATTTAAGCCTAGCTAGGCCACGTTTTTGATCAGCTGATGATGCACTTAAACATCGGTATCGGATATCATATCGGCAAGGTGGCAGATAAAAGCGTGGCCTAGCCCTAGCTGGGCTAGGCCACGTTTTTGATCAGCTGATGATGCACAATACGTGGCCTTGCCCTAGCTGGGCTAGGCCACGTTTTTGATCAGCTGATGATGTACTAAATTGGGCCTAGCCCTAGCTGGGCTAAGCCACGTTTTTGATCAGCTGATATCGATGATGCACTAAAACATCGGTAACAGATATCGTATCGGCAAAGTGACAGATATAAAACATCAGCATATCGTATCGGTAAGGAAATGAGCCATCGGTTCAACCTTATTTGTAAGTCACACAGCGTATCGCTGACAGTTTGATTGCTGCAATCTTCCCTTTGGCAAACTGCTGATGACCGCCTATAGCTTGTGGGGTAAATACAAACATTAGGCTTTCTAGAGAGTATATTAGGTAAATGATTTGAAGTTGACTTTTTAAAATTTCTCTTCAAGACAGTCATTTTGATATGCGAATGATCCAAATTTTAAAAATACCATTTTTAGACAGAAAAAAAATATATTTTTTTCCAATTTTTATCCCCCTGGTTTGAAAAGTAGAAGGGGATAATGGCATAGTAGTGGATGTCTGCGTCGTCGTTGGCGGTGTTGTGAAAAGGGTTGACATTTGCCTCTAACTTGACCAAACTTGGGTCATGGGTGCAGCATAGGAACCCGTATTTGTGGGTAAGGTCAAAGGTCAAATACTAAGGTCAAGGTTATATGAAATCAAATTCAAATTAGGCTGAAATTGTCAATTTGGCCTCATTTGAAAAGTTGTAGTCCGATTAGAATCAATATTATGTTCTGTGAATCTTCCGTCCTATATCATGTGTGTTACATATATTATATTGCTCTCTTGTCTTACCTTACTTGAATTATGGGATACTAATTGAGGGAAGTGCATGTAAATCATTTATTGATAAACTTATAAAGATCCAAAAGTGGGCAATAAGAGTAATCTCAAGTTCTCATTACAGAAGTCATACTGCTCCTCCTCTATTCGCTTCCAATGATATTCTTACAGTAAATGATATGTATAAAATGGAGATGGGAGTATTCATAAATATTCAATACATGATCTTCCTGAAGCTTTTAATGACTTTTTACCAAAGAGGTCATGGAACTTTTTAATATTCCAAGTCAGAGATTAATGTTTGTGCTGATCCATAAGAAACATCCAATTCATCAGCAATGTCTTGGACTCTGATGCGCCTTTCTGCTCAATTTAACTCATCAGTACGCCTTAGGTTGTCATATGTGACTGCGGTTGATTGACGGCCACACCTTGGTTTGTCCGAAATATCAGTCTCCCCTTCTTTGAATTTCTTTACCCACGCCGAACGTTGCTGATAGCCACCACAGCGTCTCCATACACAGTTTTAAGCCGTCCATGAATTTCTATTGGTGTGCAACCCTCTTTCATCAGCAAATTCCATGACTGCCAAGGGTTTAGCCAGAATTTGAAAGTAGGGCATCCAAATTCGCGGCCTGGACGAACAGACCGACTTTAATCAAGACATCGTGACGTCGGCATGATTAATATTCTGACAAAGCAGACGATGATTAAGTAATATCAACATGGCGACCTTTACCAAGACACAACGCGGTATAAAGCCCATATTGAAGTCAACAAAGTGCATAAATTGATCAGATTTTGTGATGATGATTATAATTGACGATAAATTCTAATATTCAACATTGAATTTCATATCGCAAAACGCATTTTTGGATGCCTTATTGGACGGCCTTTGCATTTTACAGGGCGTCCATTTTCGTGATCAGCCGTCCAAATGACGATTGGACGGCTCTCTGGCTAAACCCTTGATGACTGCTCTTTACTTAAGCTTCAGATCCATTTTACATCAGCAATCACTCAATTTGAAAAATAGATAAAAATAAATTATTATGATGAACTTTCTAAACGTTTGAAGATCTGGTTGAATAGGGAAGGTTATGTTTAGTGGCTAAAATTAAGCTCCAAAATATTTCCAAACCAGATTTGATGCTTAGGTTCAACAGTGGCATAAATGTATCGAAAGACATGGTGACTATTTTGAACAGTAGTTCTATATAGAAGAGTCCTCAGGCTATAATACGTGTAAATTTGGTGTTCATCAGATCATTGATAAGATTTGGTGACTATGGAGGCGTTACTTTTTGATCCCCCCTCGTACTTAAAAGAAAAGGCACTGTTGAAGAAACCAGTTGCTTTATTCTTGAGTTTTCAGGTGTTTTTAGGAAGCCATTTTGTACAGCAATCCAGCATCAAGCACAGAGGAAGACAGAGTCATTAAAAAAGTCAGTACCAGTTTTTCACAAATTACCATAACAGATTTTTGCATGAACATGCACGCTCAATGCAGCCTGATTAGGAAATCGAGAGGTACAGTCGAAAACACAACAGTCAGTGATATCTCACAAAATACAGAAGTTTACCGATCGATTTACAAGATTATCATCATGATCATCGCAGTTAGGACCCTAGCCTAAAACAACCATCGTCGATGCTGGCACTATACTCTCACGTGTTTGAGCCCTGCAAATCGCGATAAAGGATGGTATCGTTTGATTGCACTGTGAAAGACCAATTGATGCCATTGTGTTGTGTTTCAGATTACTTCAGAATTTTTATGAGCAAGAGATAAATAGGGGTCATTCAGGTGTTGGAACATACACTTTGAAATAAGGAAGTTAATGCCTCTCAAAGATTTAAAAACAGTACCAAAGATTCCGCCCAAAGAAATTGTCAAATCTATCCGACAAAAAAACTACCAAGCAACTGTGCTTCGTTGTTTAGAGTCAAAGAAATCATAGCAAACGACATAAGTCATTGCCCTAAACTGGGTTGTTTTATTATAAGAAGCCGCAAGAAGAACTATATCCAAAACGAAAGGACACTTGTGACTTGTCCGACGAATATGTGGAACGGTTGTATTGTGTTATCAACCTTAGAAATATAAAACCTTCATAGACTACTGCGGAGATCAATCTGCAATTTCCGACTGTGTACACGTTATTGCAGCATTACTGAGTATCAATGTCCCAGAATCGGAATTACTCCCAGAAAAGAAGAGAGTACACTTGACAGTCCTCAGAAAAAACGCGAGAGGTAAAAAGAAACCGGGAAGAAATTTAAAGAAGCCACGAATCGGCGATGTTGATATTGTACCTGCGCCAGATGAAGATGCAGCGGAAAAGTCAGATGAAGTCACAGACTTAACATATATACCAGAAAAGCAACCTGCAGAAAAGTCAGCTGAAGTTGATGAATAATGGATAGAAGCAACTTCAAGCAAGTGATATGTGTTCGATAAATTTGAAACTATCCGACAAGACTGATATTGGGGGAGGTGGATGGGTGACCAACCATGTTATTGATGCATCAAGCGAAATAATGATCAAGCAGCAATTCAAAGCTAACGGTCTTCAATCATGCCTCTTTACCCAAACACGGGATCATTTTTAGGCTCTGACAGGTGAATGGGTACAAATTATAAACACAACCGGAACAAAGGTGGTTCATAGTCATTGGGTGGTGCTATCAACCTACGGTGTTGATAACACTAAACAAATAACCCCAATAGTGAACATGTATGACAGCCTGCGGACAGGCATTACAACCGACCAAGAGTAAGATGCAGACTTATTCTCGCTAGCATACCGTGGGCGGAATCAGGAAAGTTATAAGGCATATCATATATATGAAATGTGACCAGCATTAATAATCCGTATTGGAAATCTGTGACCGAAGTCCCGAACTTTACCAATGGCGCCGTTGCGTTACTTTCTTAGATTTTTGTTCCAATTGCGAATCTAGAATCACTCATTTCTGACTAGCCTTGCTCAGTACAATACCACTGCCAGAAATTCCGGGTAAATTAATACCCTCCAAATGATTTTGCTAAAAAATACTTAGCCTACTTTTTCTGTTATGCCTATTTGTTGAATTAAATTTCGGGATCCCGAATTTATTTCCATATGTATTAGTATAGGAAAGCATACATGTCGTTTTTATTCATTTTTTGGTGGCAAAACAATTTTTTGACAAAACACACTTGATTCTTGATTCTTGATAGCGTAATCCTTAATGAGCTCTACTTGAGCTAAACTAGGATGGGTGCAAGTGTCCGCCACAACAATATAGATGCCAAATATTGAAGAAACTGGGTGATGACCATTACAATAAAAAAACACAAATCCGTCACATCTGCTGACGACAAATAATGAAAACTGAGGGTGCACTATTATTAGTATATACATTGGTTGGTTGCTGGATTACAAGATTCTGCTGCCTGGTAGTGGAAGCATGTCCCTGATGGCTGGGAGGGCTGCTTCTCTAAAGGCTGCAACAGTTGGTAGAATCACAGTAGATGGTGGTAGATTGTTCCAGATACGAATAGAACGTGGATAAAAGGAAAACTTGAATGCCTCGGTGGATGGAGTTGGCACATGGTACTTTAGTTGGTGATCGTGACGTGAACAAGATAACACTTTAAGATAGTCGCATCCCTTCATCTTTGTCTGCTTTTACTATAAACCATTTTTGATCAAAATCATATAGTATTGCTTTAAATTTAAATACATTTTATATTCGAAAAGTAAACGCACAAATTTATATGAATTTACAATATCGATATTGGTATTGGTAAATTTTCCGATCCGTCCATACGGTGGTTCAATCTTCATCACTGTATGAACCCCACGCTTTAGAAAGGGTGGGTCTACAAAATTCTAAAATTTGTCAAAAGGGTGGGGTTCAGAGAATTTTCATTATAAAGGGTGCCTTGATAAAAAGCGTGGGGTTGAAATAAAAAGGGTGGGGTTTCTTACCTTGGAACTAAAATTTCAAGGTTTGCTGAGGAGCTCTGATAATCAGAATGAGCATATTCAACAGAAGTAAGATGATGTTGCAGTGGTCAGAATAGAAAATAAAACATAACACTCTAATGAGACAAATACTCAAAAATGGGCTGAAAAACACAAAAAATTGCATGCACTGAGCAGATTTTACTTACATTTGTGCCAGTGGCGTATCTGGCATCATTGGTCAGGGGGGGGGGGGGCGAGCAATGGGTTTTAACATTTTTGAATGGCACTATTTTGTGTCTCAATACACTTTTTTCACTTATTTTTTTTGTCGGGGGGGGGGCGACCCCGGCAAATACGCCACTGATTTGTGCATGTAAAAAACCTAATTTTTAGCACTATGATGTTGTCAAGCTGGACTTGATCAATGAACCAAAGTGGGATGAATTCAGTACCCCATTAGAATGAAAAAGTTAATGAAACTTCTAAACACTTAACCTCAAAATCAAGAGAAACAAGAAACCCGGCAGAAAGATATACTTAAGACATAAAGCGGATCATGAGAAAATCAAGGCAGAAATGACCTCATTTCGTGACAATTTTCTCCAGAAAGAGGGCTTATCTATCCAGGAGAAATGGGACATGCTTGAAGAGAAAGTAATTCAGATAATAAAGGACAATGTCCCTACTAAGATTGCAAGTAACAGAAGTAATCTCCCCTGGTTCGAAAGACATCATAGACGTAAATGCAGAAAGAAACAGAGACTCTACAATAAAGCAAAAAAGTCATGGAAACAGAAGAGATCTTAACTTTGCAAAAAGAAACTATGTTTAAACAGGCCTAGAAATTCGGCGAGAATCTGAGAATCCATTCTCGCAGAGATTCTCCCCCAGATGATTTTGCGAGAATCCAAATAGATTCTCGTAAAGTGAGGTGGCCACATTGTGTATGAATGTAAAGAATCCCAGGATTCTTGCAAAGATTCTCCCCCAGTAGATTTGCGAGAATCCAATTAGATTCTTGCAGCAGTGAACGAATTTCTAGCCCTGTGTTAGTGCTCACCTCACACAAAGCTTAGAAGAAAACCCCAAAGCATTCTGGTCCTTCGTCAAGAAAATCAGAAAAGAAGAATCAGGGATTGCTGACTTGAAAGTAAACAATAGAATCATTGGTGACGATTAAGGTAAAGCCGAGGCACTTAGTGAGCAGTTTGCCAGTGTCTTCACAGTAGAAGATAGAAACAACATCCCAACACTCGGGGAGAGTAATGTTCCAGACATCAACAAACTTATCATCACAGAAGAAGGTGTGTTGAGGCAGATCAAGAGGCTCAAACCCAACAAAGCGCCTGGGCCTGATGGAATAGCTCCATGGATGCTGCAACTATGTGCTGAAGAAATAACTTCAATCCTAACTAACATATTCCAGACTTCCGTTGACGAGGGTCACCTCCCCCATCAGTGGAGAGTTGCCAACATATGTGCCATATTCAAGAAGGGGGCAAAAGACAACCCAGCTAACTACAGAGGAGTTTCACTAACAAGTGTGGCAAGCAAGATCTTAGAGCATATAATCCATTCGCACGTAATAAGATATCTTGAAGAACACAATATCTTGGTAGATAACCAACATGGCTTCAGGGCTAAACATTCCACCATGACTCAACTTGTCCTCACAATGCATGACTTGACAAAGAACATGGAAGAAGGCATGACAACACACATGGCAATTCTTGATTTTGCAAAGGCCTTCGATAAGGTCCCTCATGAAAGATTGTTAGGCAAACTAGATCACCGTGGAATTAGAGGGTCTCTTCTTTAATGGATCAGACATTTCCTCACAGCAAGATCTCAAACTGTAGTCTGCAACGGGATATCATCGGAACCTAAACCAGTCATCTCAAGTATACCCCAGGGTACTGTCCTCAGTCCTCTGATGTTTATGTTATATATTAACGACCTCCCAGATAATCTTTGCAGTACTACAAGACTTTTTGCTGATGACTGCGTCATCTATTCAGAAGGCACCACAGAAGAAGAACTTGGAATGCTACAAAATGACTTGATGACCCACCTTGAAGAATGGCAGAATACATGGGCAATGTCATTCAATCCATCGAAGTGTTCCGTCATGAAGATTACCAACAAACAAGACCCACCTGACAGAGATTACTTCTTCTGCGGACAACCTCTGCAGGAAGTCACTTCGCATCCCTACCTTGGAGTTGAGATCGACATTAAACTTAAATGGGACATTCAGTATAAGAAAATGAATGCTAAAGCAAGCAAAGTTCTTGGTTTCTTGAAACGAAATCTTTGGTTTTGTCCACAGCCTATCAAAGTATATGCCTACCGCACCCTCGTTAGACCCATCCTTGAATACGGGAGCTGTGCATGGGGACCATACAGAAAAGGAGACATCAGCAAAATTAAATCAATACAACACAAAACTGCAAGATTCTGCATGAACGACTACGGTCAGCTCAGTAGCGTCACCAAGATGCTGGAAGACCTCAAATGGTACTCTCTAGAAGAACGATGTAAAGAGACTAGACTTAAACTCATGCACAGAATGTTGACAGTGAAGTGGGCATCAAAGCAAAGCAGTATGTCACACACAAGAAAAGCAATAGGCAGACTAGGGGCAACAGCAGAAGATTATAAACGAGACTGATTAAGAAAGACGTGCACAAGTACTCATTTTTTCCCAGAACAGCAGTTGAATGGAACAAACTCGACGAAGAAACAGCAATGGTAGAGTCAAAAGAAGTTTTCAACCAGCATCTTTGCAGAACTTCAGGCGATCAACATACAGGAGATCCAGCAGCAGCAGCAGGAGAAATAACAGCAGCAAGAGACTTCAAGATTGAAGCTAGACAGAGAACACAGGGAGCAGACAGACAAAGGCAAGCAACAATCACCAACAGTGGGACAACGGAAAACATCGAAGAAGGAGCAGAGCAGATTATGAGACAAGCAGCAGACAGACACAGACAAGCAGCGATCATCAATGAGACAACAGCAGCAGACATCGGCATCGACGGAGCAGCCAACCTGAGACCACACGCGTAACCACCTCTCTTGCACAAATAGCACATATAAAACCGACCAAAAACGACCAAGTTGGCGAAGTACAGTTAAACTGAGCATGCCGACTCAACAGAAACAGAAACAGAAACAGTAAAGGGTGGGTTCAGAGAATTTGCAGTATAAAGGGTGTCTTCATAAAAAGGGTGGGGTTGAAACCCTACTGCATACAGTGTTCATGCACACAAAGTTGTACAGTATAGTAAAGGCTAGCGTATGGAAAATGTTTTTGTTTACCACGTTGTAGAATACGATTCTTACTGCATTTGAGTAAGTGATTTTTTCACGTTTTTGGTTGATCTCTTTTAAAGTATGGATTATTTAGATGATCAAGTACCGTACCTCATTCTTGTCAATGAACGTTTCTCCTCCCTATTTGATGGTCAAATTGTTTTGACCTTTTTTCAATTTCTTGAAATCATGACTTTGAACTTAGCAAATCTTGCCAAATGTTCACCTCGATTCTCTCAGGCCTATACACATACGTAGATGTATGTACATCAGGAGGCCTGTGTTGAGGCTTGTAAAGGCTGAAAAAGTCACATCAAAAAATAATGTATCTCTGAGACTCTGCAACCGAAACTTTAGTTTAAATAGCGAAAGCCTGACAAAGTTCAAATGGCTTATTAGTTTCCTTTCAATTAGCTCTTTAAAATGGCACTAATGTTGCTTTCATGTATACGTAACTTATTGTCGCTTTGCAGCTTTGTAACTTTGTTGCCTTAGCCTTTGGTTGCAGCTCTGTCGCTTGCTTCCTTAATTACACTTTTGTAGCTTTGCAGTTTTGTCGCTTTTCAGATTTGCAGCTTCATGTCACTCTGAAAGGCAAAATTTTGCCGATATCGATTACCTCAGCGACATGTACTATGTTATGCAGCTTTGCTGCTACGACAACCGGAAGCAGCAAGTTTTTGCAATACGTCACGCAGCGACAAAGCTGCAAAACTACAGTCTACACGAGTATGAAAGCAGCATAATTTAATAACAATCCAAACAAAAATTATTTTTTGTGCATCAACCTATCGCAGTATTCATTGTTGATTAAACAAGTAAGCAGATCGGATCGGGTTCACGAACAAAAACTTCAAAAGAAATTTTACTAAACGTTGCTATGAACTAAATGCCAAAGCAGCAGACTTGCCTAGCTCGATGTAGCGCTGTGTCTCTTCTGTCCACTAGCGCTACGTAACATAGTGTATAAATATAGCGGGGCTATGCCGCAAGCAAGTTGGTGACGGGTGATTTTATTTCGAATTCACAACTTACTGTCTTATTTTTCCTCTGTTTAATATAAATAAATATTGTTGTTATTGATCATTGCTCTTGATGCGAAAAATTATTGAATTTAGACAAATTTTAGTCATATTTAAACTGCTATATTGTGATCTCTCGCGATGTTGTAATATCAAAACAATTTTCTCGGAAATCCCCCGGAAATGCCAACGCTATTTTAGACTAAATCCTCCAGTCCCTGTCGTGGCGCATTTTGCTCTCGCGATCAACGGAACGTAGTGGATAAGTTGTTGGAGTCGGATGGATTCATAATTATTAATGAGGCAATCGGCGCTTGCGCACTAAACATTTTGTGATTTTTCGGAACGGTAAATTTGGTCCTTTTAGTGCCACTCTATTTTGATGAATTTTAGCGGAAATGAATAAAATGAGACCGATTTGAACGGTTGCAGTAGTTCATGTAATACACTGGATTTCATATATACAACTTTCGTGCTGTAAGTACACTTAATACAAAAATAACGGTGGTCATAAGCTTGTGCAGTGTAACCCGCTATTTCGATGTACTATTAATATCTCAGACATTAAACGGAGATTGTCGGCGATCGAGTATTAATGGCTGAGCACCTCGGACTACAGACTTGCCATGCCATGGTCATTGTAAACTAGTCATTGCTAGTCTAAAAGTACTGTATTTTTATTTAATAATGTAGACAGGCACTCATGCTGTACAACATGTGTACAGCATTTGTATTACAGTCATAGTTCAGCATGTTCAATGACAATGTCAATGTCAATGAATACAAATGAATTAGCGAGTTGTTCACGATACTTACAAGACGCCAAAAGTACGGAAACACCTCGACACGTCTCACAGCCTTCAATATCCAACATCTTGAGGATTACTTATTCCAAATAACTCTTGAATTAAGGCAAATTATCCATCCTCAACAAGACATAATCACCATGTCCTTGCACAAAGTTTTGGGTCTAGCACAGATTTCTGAATGTACCCCGCCATTTTGTTTTTCGTGAGGTAAATGGGTGGAATTGTGGGAAATTCATGCGCGACGATGTCAACAGAGGGCAGCAATTTCAAATGTTTTTAACTAGGCAAAAACGTAATGGTCACGTGCCAAGCCGGGAAATTCAATTCTTCTTCCCGCTGATTTTAGTGCAAAGAACCCGCTCACTACT
>JXSR01S013751.1:33187-45926 GCA_000969725.1 Ophiothrix spiculata
TCCGATCCTAGGACCTTGATTTTTTCTGTGTTACTATCCACAATATAAATCCACTATCACATCATACCACTTTACTAGAAAGCCAGAATTCTACAAGAGCAAAAAATAGCCTTTTTTCAGGGTAGGTAGTAAAGTTGCTTTCTAGATTACTGGAATTGTTAGTTATGTTTGTGTCAGCCGAAAAAACAAGGGTTCTATTAAACGCACTATACTTCAAAGCACCCAAAAATTGATATGAGATCAAAATAGCAGCCAGACCCATTTTTGGCCTTATTTTGTTAGCTGTGCTCCCTGGTTACAATGGAATAAATGTAATATGAATTATCAAAATGCTACAGATCAATAAGCACTGCAAAATGTGCTGTGATTCAAAAATGATTTACCCATTATAAACAGTTTGCTAAATGGTAAAAATTTTACACTATGGCAATATTTTAACACCGTGAGAAAAAAATAAAATGCAATTTCTGAAATAAACAACTCTGCCAGTTCTTCATCATCATTGTTATGGGTTGCTAAGGATGCCATTGAGTTCAGTTTGGTTTAGGAAGAGTTATATCAACGACCAGTTCGTTCTATGGATTCAAGATCATATTCTTTCCAGTTTAATCACTCTGTTTCAAATAATTTCTGAATTAACATGCATGGAATGAGTTGTAAACTACAAAGGCTGAAATGTTAAAACTGAAATGAATCTCTGTTGTTATCCTTCTCCATTACATATGTTTATGGATACTCTGTAGGTAGACTATGCAAAGAGCTCTGCCTGTCCAGTATTTCAATTATCAGGGTTAAAGGTTACAGAAAACAAAAAATCAATTAGTTTTTATAAATATGTTATAACAAAACTGAGTGAAAAACAACAATATACAATTCCAATTATGCACAAATAGTAAATGATGCTCATAAATGCTTCCAAATATACCGCCTCACAAACTTGTATTTGACGACCTCGAAAAAATAGTCTCTGTGCACTGGCTGAGTGAGCAAGGTCAGATGACGCTTGTAAGTGTATGAAGAGTTTCATAAGAACCTGGAGTACACACCCAGTAAACTATCATATGTATTGTTTATTATCCGTGGATCTCGAAAATATCTGTACACTTACCCACGTCATCTGACCTTGCTTCATACTAGTTATCGCTTTGTACTTTTTACCCGTACAATGTACAATATCAAAACACCAAAAGATTACAAAGCATGACGCGACGTCTCTACAAAGCTATCGAGGTATGTAATCATCTTAGTCGAGCAGTTCAGATAGATCGTTTTTTCGAGGTCATCAAAAAGGCGCTATATTTGAAAGTTTTTTAAGTATTGTTGACTATTTGTGCTTTGTTAAAATTTTACATTGGTGTTTTCCACTTAGTTTTGTTATAACGAATGTTTATTAAGTTATTTATGTTTTCTTTTCCTGTAACCTTAAGGACTATTTCAAGCTTAGGCTTAGGAGGATTTATGATTGGTGAATCATGATGCAAACAACTCCGCTAGTCCAGCATTATGACTATCAGGGTCCAGGACACTTTCTGGCTTCGGTTTAGGAGGCTTTATGATTGGTGGTAGATTCTTGAAGAGTATATCACGCTTAAATTCTTGACCAACATGTTTCTGTGAAAAAAAGAATTATGAATACAACATTATTAGAGAATGTGCTTTAAAGTACTGGTTAATGCAATCACAAGATCCCCCTGGTTTGACATTTTACAACCTGTTTTACAACTTGACCTCATATGACCTTTGACCTTGCAGGGGTGTGAGAGCCAGGAGATAAAAAAAAGCTGAAAATAGTGACAAAATGCTCAAAACAGGCTGAAACTAACAGAAAAAGCTGAAATATTTATGACTCTTTTGAAGGCATAAAAAAGCTGAAATCAGCTAAAAAGCTGAACTCTCACACCCCTGACCTTGGTATGTGACCTCTGATGTGAACAACTAATAAACGTTGTCATACCACATAGTTAGTTTCCTAATCAGACTTCCAACTTTTCAAATGAGGCTAACTTGACATCTTGACCTCATATGACCATCAATCTTATGTGACCTTTGACCTTATAGATAAATGAAGATTACCGTATTATTTATATCCATAAACCAAGTTTGGCTCCAATACGTCGATCCTGGGTTTCCCAACCGGAAATCAATCTTTACCGAAATTTAATCCCACAATGCACTTGTAAAGCACAACTATGCACCCAAATAAGCGTGAAATGGATGCGCACTACCACCCATCCCAAACAACAATTCAAATCACCCGCTATGAATTGGAGCTAATGTCACAGCTTATTAGTTTTATAGGCAAAACTGTGTTTGGGCTAAAATTTCGGTAAAAATTGACTTCCGGGTGTAAACCCAGGATCGACGTATTGGACTTCCAACTTTGCAATTCATGTTAATTTGACAACATAAGCCTATCTTTCATCTTGACCTGATATAACTTTTGACCCCAGTACGTTACCTTTGACATCATCAACAAACAGGGCTATAGGTAGGGGGCAACGATTTTATCCTTTAAAGTGTACATGATTTTTGTAATCTCGTTGGTAAACCTACCATCAAAAAATAGCATTAAAAACCATGAGTTACAACTGTGCCGCGCACTTGGTTGGATATGAGCCTATTGATCTGCGCGTACGCTCGCGTTGAGACAACTGCATACACGCTGCATTGCATACTCTTACGCAGCAGTTTAAACAATGCATAAACACATTATCAGTTCAATAGATAACTAACAGCATAGGGTTTGTGTATGAGTCACGTAGTACGGGATATCTTACGGGCTTGGTATATTTTTATTTCAAAAAGCCATGAATACAGGTTTTGTTTTAAATGTGTTTGACTAATGAGATTACAGAAATCATGTACACTAAAGGATAAGTGAGGGTTCCAATGTTGCACCTATGACTGAAGTTTGGTTACAATTCATCAATTTATGCTGATGTTACAGGCAAATGTTAATTCTTTTCAAAACAACAGACTACAGACAACGCAGTAACAGTGACGACACAGTCATCCAATGCTATGTAATAATCTCCAGCGGGTCAGTTCAACCTATGATAGGTACTATATGATTGTCACCAAAATCATGAGGATTTCGTCCCTGCAGTTGACTACAAAAGTTATAATGGTCATGATTGTACACTCTGCCATTGAGTTCACCTACCAGGACATAACCCCCTTCCTTTTTCAAACCAGGGGATAAAAAGGAATGTGAAACAAAAATCCAAATTGTTACTGCTCAATCAAAGTTTTTCGGTTTATTTAATGATCTAATGGATGTGACCATCTTTATCTCCTAAATACTCTTTTTATTCTGTGACTTGATCGAGGAAACCGAGTTAGAGGCTAAAAAAACTTTAATTTTGCAATTTTTACATTTTTTATTTAGATTATTATTTCAACTTAACTTTTGAACAAATCCCATATTAATTAATAGATTTGAAGGGTCCTAGCATCTGGAAAGCAAACTTTGATAATACTTATGTGAAGTGGGTACAGAGTTTGCTTTAATAAGCCAAAGGATGGATTATAAAATATGTGATGGCTCACCCCGAAAGGGGGGACTTTGAAGATGATATCAATTTTAATTTTTTAATTTCATCTGTTGCTGCCTTTTCTAAGCTTTAAAATGACACCTTAATTGTTGAAATTGATCAAGGCGATCAAATTTTACAACAGAAAATCTGCTGGAAATTCCTATTGTTTCTTTATTTTTTGCTGCCTATTTTCACCTGTATCTTGAAAAGTTTTCTGTCGCAAAGTCCCCCTTTTCGGGGTGTGTCATCACATATTTATAATTCATACACTAGAAGGCCTATGCTTTGAAATTTTTATATAAGCACGCCCGCTTTTGGGCTTGTGTACTTTCTTTCAAAGGTAGTCAATCTTTAATAGTATGTTGTAATTCATACACTCTGCGTTAAGTACACGTTGAAATTGTAAGTCTAATTGGACAGTTGGTAACTTATACGCATTCATTAATCTCGTCTAGTTGCACGCTGCGTATCGCGTAGTGAGTTGTACAATTCCATGTACGCGTAAGGGTAACATGCTCGCGCTTATATGGCAAGTTTCATTTTAAAAGAAAGGTAAATCTAAATTACAATGATTAACATGGGACCATGGATGGTTGTATTCTCTATGTTTTACTGAAATAGCAAACACATTTTAAAAAAACTATGCCGTTTAGTTTGTTTTGCAATTTTATTCTAATCATTGTTGTGTATGAATTAGATTAATAACTGCTCTTTACTTGGCGCTTGTGAAATTGTACAAAAATAATGCACCTTGTGCTGAAGTCGAAGTTGTCCAACTCACTCGGCTGCGCCTCGTGAGTGCGGACAACTCCAACTTCAGCACGCGGTGCATTATTGTTGTACAATTTCACTTGCGTCAAGTAATAGGCAGTTATTAATCTATAATAAACAAAGTATAAGTTTCTGTATAGCAAGAGATGGATGGACAGCTAAACAGTTGTTAAACCAATGATTTTCTATCCAGTTTGAAAATTTTAGATTTTACATTGAGGCTGATCTAACCCTTGCCAAAGAAAACCTATGTTGACTTGTTGCAAGATGACACTGGGTATAAAATCAAGACCAGCATGTCAGACAAAAATATAACTGGAGAGTCATGTTAAGATGCCAAGAGTTTATACTAAAATCATCATTTTACATCAGCTTTATATTCTATCTAAGGCAAAAAAACATATGTTTGCTTGCCCTCGACTGAACGTCCGATTCCCATGCTGCGACCGTGTAACTTTTTTTTTCAAAATTTTTCACTAAAATCGCGAAATTCCGATGACGAACACAAGTTCCAGGTATGACGTCACGAATTAATATTCATATTTTAATACCAGGTCTACCGATTGTGAACATAAACATGGAGGAAATGGGAAGGCCGTAAATTTAGCGTAGTTTTCGGTACTTTTCTGCTTAATTAATGGATGACCGAGTATTTCTATTGCATTTAAACATCAAACGGAACACACAATCTAATTAAAATTGCAAGGATTGTACAGATATTCGTAAGAGAAAGGCAATTTTAGTCGGGTAAGTGAAACTAGGTTGCCGAATTTTGCACCGGATTTTGCACCAGATTTTGCATTCGAAGGCGAATTTTAGCGTACATTTTTGCTACTTTTCAACATTTTAATGGATGAGCGAGTATTTCTATTGCATCTAAACATAAAACAGAACCGAGAAACTAATGTAACGTGAAAAATGTTCTTGGATTTTCATTTGGGTTTTTGAGGTAAAAGCAATTTTACCTGGAAAATAAGATATATAAAATTTAAAAAAAAAAAAAAAATCCCGACCGACCAACCCGAAGTTTCAAATTCAGTTGAGGACAAGCAAAACTATTTTTTTTGCCTAATGTGCATCCTTCACAAATACTCACCCCTATTACACCAGCAACTAGTTTCTTATAAGCTTCTCTCTTCTTCTTTTCAGACACTGGTTTGTTAGGATCCATATTTACTATAAATTTGCTCTCAAATTGTTCTAGTGACTTCAAATCACATCCAGGTATTTGAAGCATAATTTTACACATATCTGCATGACAATTCCTCTGTAAAAAAGAAAGAATTAAATCTTAAGGCTAATAGCCAAAGGTAAGCCAAGGAAGTGTATGCATAAAAGGGTCCTAGATCTTTCTTTTTTCCTAGTTTTAAATGCAGGAGCAAGACTGGAGTCCTAGGAGAATGACATGGCAACAAGCAGAATCCCTGTTTTTTCCCGAAGACTTTTTAATTGACTTGTAAAATAACTTGACTCTAAAATTTAATTAAAAGCATATTGCTCAAAATTTCTTAACCTATTTCTAACCCTAAACCTAACCCAAACCCTATATCTAACTTATATAACTTACCTTAGAACCAAATTCTAATCAAATTTTATGGAAAAAATTGAAAGAAAATCTGAAATTTTGACAATTTTATCGTCAGGAAAAAACAGGGATTCATCTTATTGCAATGACATGTGCAAGAGTGCATGAACTGAAAACAAAATGCACATAAAGCACCAGGACCAAGAATCAAACTCCAGACTGATTGGTGAAAAAAAAGAGGCACATGGCATCACACTAAATAAATGAATAGGAAATGCCAAGAGTGTTCCCCTGCCCTTCTGAAAATGGAAGTTTTTGACAACATTGACAACAACAGGGATGAGAATGGGTAATTGTCAAAAAAGAGGAAAAGCGTCGCAAAGTTGGTTAAAAGGTCAAAAATGGGCTGAAAATGAATAAAAAAGCTAAAATTTTAGCATTATGAACATGATCAAAAAAGAAGAAATAAGCTGAAAAGAGGAACTTTCTCATCCCTGCAACAAATAGAAACATAATCCAAAAGAAAGTTGCTTTAAAACAAGGATAATTCATTCTTTGTGCATAAGTCCGTGAACACGTACAGACGGTAACGTTTACGCAGAGGTGTACCTTGTCATGCGATCATAAATTTTCAAAGTGATGATGGCCTTTGTCTATGCTCATGACTTAAGGACGGTCGCGGTGATAAGTTCCTACCTGTAGATTTTGTTTATTTTTTGTCAGTGTCAGTTAATAGATAAGAGTCTAATTAACTTCAAAATTCAGCAATAAAAAATGTGACCTGTAGAATTTTTTAATATTTGGCTGGTTAATTGTGAATGTCAAGTGGATGTCAAATTGAGAAAAAAAATATGGGGTCACCGACTGTTTTTAAAAGATAGTGTGAGATGAAATTACATGGGGTAATAAACAATTTTCATCATTGGAAATGTTGAAATTCGGTTGTATAACATTAAACAGATAAAAAAAATTAATTACACCAAGTAATCTAACGCTCGAGTTTTCAAGTTACCGTTCATTAAAAAAAATGACGTCATCATATATGACGTCATAGCGCGCTTAGATGGCTGGTGACCAGCAAATATGTGAAAAATCTGCATTTTGTAGTATAGGAAAACACACATGAAAAGTTTTATCACTGAAGGCCCTTTGGCTTGGGAGCACTCATAGCAACTTGTTACTATTTCGCGCTATTACCGGTAAGACAATGCGTAAAAAACTAGTGCGCACGTTGCGTTTTGCGTATTGGGCGCAAATCTTACGCTTAGATACCACACGCATGTTTTATCAAAATCTTCCCGCCACTGACCAACAACTGATTCTGTTACGCCGCCACCTGTTGGTGAAAATTAACACCGCGATCGTCTTTAACAGTACGCATTCACGAATTGCTGCCAGTAATGATAAGTTTAGTGTAGTAGGTATGAATTTCTAACAAATTCAATTCATCAAACACACTCATAATTTGACTGAAAGAGCTACATAAAAATGAAATTTGTGAAAAGGTACAAATTAAAAACCAAAGAGCGCTACAAAAAGTAGAGTGAAATTGGATATTAAACAGACATCGTTCAAGCTCTGACTTACATTTTGTGTGAAAATATTACGTTTGCTTAAATATAGAACAAATCATGTGTTCCAATCTAAAATTCTCTGTAGATTCCATTTCTGAAGTCAGAAATGCAAAAATCTTAACTTGAATTTTCTCCCATTGGATTGTATGGGCACGCTTTTGCCAAAAGCAGTCATCTTTGGGCACAAAAATGGAGGAAATTTGTTGTAAAAAAAATAAGTCTGAAAAAACGGTGACCCTGAGGGCTACAAAAATTAAACTTGCTCTAGAGAGAGGTCTTAGCTATAACAAGTTTAATTTGTTTGGACATAAACCTTCCAGTTTTAACAGACTAATTTTTTTTTACGAAGGCCTTTATTTTTTTCACACCCTCCCAAATGTTCGGGGTAGGGGTAACATATTTCTAATTTTTTTTTCAATGCACATTTAATATGGTCATGTTTTATATCACTATTTAGCTACTGAAATACTGAACAAAATGAAACAAAAAGCATCACAATATCTTTTACCATTGTGGAGTTACAGCTTTTTGAAGTTCAAAATTGGGCAAAAATTGCATTTTTTCCGAAATCAATTGTCACCCCAACCCCTGATTTGCTAACCCTGTTACAAAAATATCGAAATAGATTTTTCCCATTTAATGATTTGAATATCAAAAGTGTACCCCTGTTGATCAATTAGCATAAAAAATAAGGTAATATTTAATACTTTTCATGTTCAAATCTTCACTGGAAAATGATATGTCAAATTGTTGTCACCCCAAAACGGCCATTTTCGGCCAAATTCGACCAAAAATGATTTTTTTCTCAAAAACTGTGAAAGTTATGTTGATTTAAATGCCAAAATCTAAAAATACAGGATGTTTTACACCTAGAAACATATAAATACTGAAGAATTTTGATTTTTTTTTCACCCTAAATATTTTTTTCACATCCATGTCCGCCTAACGTAAGTCAAAGCTTGAATGCTGTCTTAGACAGGAAACTTTTTCTCAGAGCAAACCTGTATATGTGACCCGTCATATCGAAAGGTACCTGAAGGTTGGCATAGTAAATTTCCTGATACGGGCATTTGGAGCTCAGCATAGTCAAAAATCACGTCAAAGGTCGAATTTCTAATTTCACCAGAAACATTACCTTTGAAGTGTGTTCTATCATAATTATAAGATTCAAACATCCAAAACAAAAGAAAAATGTGTTAAAAACCAAGATAAAAATTCTCTCTCCATTCAAGTTTTACTTAGTACAAAAACTTTAAACTTGATTTTCTCAGAACTATAGTTTTCCAAATCAGCCTGATGCCTTTTACCAATTTGGATGTAAATTTGCAACCAAGCACCCAATAACCAAAAGCAATGTGTTATTTTAAAGCTTAAAATATCAGCTTTCAGATGAAACCAAAACATTAATTTTGATTTGGGGACCCTTAATGTGCCTTTCGATATGATGGGTCACATATTTGAATTTAACTTACGAGTTTTTCATAGTGATGTAATCCTTTTATAACCAGTGTAGATTGGATAGCCTCATGCTGCCCATGTAATTCCAGACCACGAAGTATTGCTGTATACAAAAGTGACCCTGCCTCAAATGATAGCCCTGATGTACTATGAATCTGTGTGGGAAATAGAAGCACAATTGTTAGGCCAAAAAAAAATTAATTGTTGTGTTGCCCTCACATGGAATTTCTGAAAAATTGAGTCGGTCGCAGAATATATATTTTTTATTATTTTTTTTTAAAGCACCTAAAGTACCAAATTTGGATGAATTTTCAACTATTTTCACAATATTTTCTCAAAAAACACCCAATCTGAGCAAAATTGGGTGCTTTCCCGACCCCAATGTATATTATTTTAATTTTTGAATAGGGTCAGTCCCTGAGGGCAACATAACAATTTATTTTCTAGCCTTACTTAGCACATGTGGTTTCTACAATCTGATGGTTTAAAACAATTTTTCTAGTCCACCAAAATTGATTAACAGAGCAATATCATAAAGTAAAAATAATATCGGTGTCC
This sequence comes from Ophiothrix spiculata, assembly GCA_000969725.1. Taxonomy (NCBI): domain Eukaryota; kingdom Metazoa; phylum Echinodermata; class Ophiuroidea; order Amphilepidida; family Ophiotrichidae; genus Ophiothrix; species Ophiothrix spiculata. The sequence continues at coordinate 42,610 of JXSR01S013751.1, forward strand.
ATCCACAAAAGTCAGCCTTGTTTAAATTTAATGACTAAATTAGTCATTAAATTTCTGTTGTGTGTATAGTACAAAATAGAACATCGTCAAGCTACTGAAATAATTACCTAATTCACTTTTTGACAAAATGGAGATTTTTCAATAAATCAGCTCTCTCTAGTGAGAGGTACCTTAAATGAGTAGATTAAAATAACATGCAATACAAAGTCAGAAGGAAAATGGCCTAACTAAGCCTTTGAGTATAGTGCAATTTTACTATACATCTGCTTAACTCACACTGCATGAGTTAAGACCATTATTCATGCATTAAATCAAAAACAGTTATGATCTAGTTCACATATGTGAAAAAGAGAGAAAAAAATAGAGCCTTTTTTAATTATAAATGTTTTTGTCTGATTTATTTTGATTTTACCATAGAGGTCAGTGGTAAAAAGTGGTAAATCATAGTGTTTTTGAAGTGGATTTTTCTCAAAAACTAAGTTGTTGATCCCAAATTTTTTATTTCAGAAATGTGATCAGCACATATGAAAACACCATATGTGTGGTGCTCTGGCATAATGAGCGGAAAGTCGCGATTTTCAAAATTGAGTTTATGGCATATTTAAATTTTCTATAATCTCAGCTTTCGAATGATATATAATATGTCATACTTTCTTTCTACAATTTTCATTTACAGATCAAAATACAAGGCAGTCCACTCAAAATCTGGCAGTAAAAAATTGTCGCTAATTGATTTTAAAGTTCCTGTTTACTATAGTGTATAATAGCAAAATGCGATCAATTACCCATGAATAATTACACTTCCCGGCGTAATTGACCTTCAAAACGCAAAATATAGGTTAACACTAATGCATTTATTTGTTTTATGTTAAAAAACGAAATTTGATCTCTTCATCATATTTTTACTTTAGCAGCCATTTATTCAAAATCTTCAATCGCGACTTTCCGCTCATTATGCCAGAGCACCACACATATATCAAAAAATTAGAAAAATAAGTAGAGGAATTCTATCTGTGCTAGGCCACCTAAAAGTACCCTCTAGCCATAACTTACATAATTAAATAAGAGTTGGCACAAGTTGACAGCTTTCATACAGGCTGTTGAATCCTTCCACGACATGGCTGTGTAAACACAAACTACTATACTTTGGCACAGGGTCTGAGAATGAAAAAGAAAATGCATATGAATAATAAAACACAATGCTATAACCACTATTGTGATTGGGTTCAAAAATTTAATTCTAACCGGGCTTTAGGGAGACTTGATCTAGTTTTATATGATCGGTTTTAACCAATTTACCCAATAAGCAGCATCAAAAAACTTTCTAGGGTCCCAAGAGAATCTCAGTGCACATCCTGAAAATGTTGCCTTCTCAAACAGTCCTTCAGATTAACAAGCATTTCTTGTCTGTCTATTTATCCACTATCTTGTCCGTCCTGTCTTGTCTTGTCTTCCATGTTTTGTATAGATTTGTGCCGTAATGTCCCTGACATCAAATTTCATTTTATTTATTTTTTTCTTAAGGTGGAGCCAGACTAAAAGCTCTTAGGAGTTTATTGGCCTCCCCACCATGTTTCAATTTTGCTTTTAGCATAGCCTACATATTCGATTCTTAACTTCAGCTAACTACTAGAGCATTCAAATTATTATAAAACTATGTAGATCAAGTTTATATTGTATAAAAATATTGTCTTCTTATATTCTACTAAATTTGTCTTATATCATTTGTATAAGACTTATAAAACTGTTCAAGTTAAATTGTATATATAATATTCATGCATTTTTGAGAATTGTTTCATGATTATATGATTGTAACTTGAGAAACGTGAAAATAAAAACTTGAACTTGAACTTATCAAACAAAATCCAACAGTGAAAATCAAGAAATAGAGTAAGCCTGAATACTCTAAATGGGCATAAAATAAATCACTGCCAAGCAGGCCCCAGTCAGTGAATTGCCATAGTTGGACAATGGATCAAGATTCCAGAGGTAAAGGGTTTGATCCTGGGAGAAACTAGGCATTTTAACATAGTGATTTTGCTGGAAGATTTTGTAAGTTTTTAAATCCTTGGGAGTTATATTGAAATTTCAAAAATATGCCCGTCATATCGAAAGGTACCTTAATAAGGTCAACATAGTTAATTACGAGATACGGGCCATTGAAGCTGAGCATAGTCAAAAACCACGTCCAAAGTTCTAATTTTATCAGAAACGTTACCTTTGAAGTGTATTCTATCATATTAATCAGGTTCTAACATCCCCAACATGAGACAAATGTTTTGATAACTGAAATAAAAATCCTTTCTCCATTCAAGTTTTACCAGTACAGAAACTTTAAACTTGATTTTCTCAGAACTATAGTTTTCTGAATCAGCCAAATGCCTTTTTAAAATGTGGATGTAACTTTGCAATCTAACATCCAATAACCAAAAGCAAGGTGTCATTTTGAAGCTTAAAATAAAATCTTTCAGATGAGACCAAAAAATCAATTTTCATTTCGGGACTCTTAAGGTAACTTTCGATACGACGGGACACAAATATTATTACATATTTCCAAGTATGAAACTTATTTTCTCAGCTACTTATTAATCTATGATATAGAGCACTGTTATTTCAGATTTTTAATTACCAAAAACAGGCATTGTCTTTTGAGGCGTAGTGAGAGTGATTACCCGCCATCACTCTCCTTAAATGAAGCTGAGGAGAGCTATTTATCACTCACCCACCATTGGCATAAACAATTGCAAGGCAGAATATGAATGATACAATTCCTTGCAAATTATGTCAAATCACTGTCCCACAGCTCACCTAAAAATCTGGAGGAGAGTGATTTGCAGCTCGCCTGGCATTTTTCAAAAAGACAGTCCCTGCAAAAAGCTATGGGAATTCTGTGATAATACGTTAAAGAGGAGGAGGACACTTATGGCATTACCTCATTTTGCAGAACACACGCTCCCAGATCACTCAGCTCTTCTCCATGATGCTGCTTCCCACCCCCGCTAGCATCTGCCATGACGATCTCATCTCCCATCTGCACGTCGTCTGCATTGGCCGAAGCGCCCTCATTTTCCGCATCCCTAATCATAGCATTCTGGCTCTTCTTACAGATGATCGTCAAGAGATCCAGGTATTCCCTGGTCACGAGGCGGATCAGTTGCTCCTCAATGATTTCTTGGGTTTCCTGGTTGTCTTCCTGTGAATCACTGTTTCAAAATAAATAAATAACTTAATGAATATGGCTAACTGGTTGGATCTACATTGCGACAATGTTTTTAAAAAGCATTAAAAGTTAACTACGCATTATAACAAGTCTTAAT
>JXSR01S013751.1:46152-66305 GCA_000969725.1 Ophiothrix spiculata
AATAAATAAATAAATAAATAAATAAACAAACAAACAAACACACGAACAAACAAACAAATAAATATTCAGGAATGGATATAACAGACTACCAAAATTCAGAAGTCTACACTCCCGGTCAAAAGTGTTTGCGCACAAAAGCATTAACCAGCCATATCTCGAAAACCGTTCATCATTTGCGTCATATTTTCTTTTCATTTATATTTTACATATATACACTAGCGGTTTAAAGTAATTCCGCACCAAAACTTTATTCAGCCATATCTCACAAGGCGTTTATAAGGAAACTATCTGGAAACTTATGTTGCTTTTCGTCAGATCTTCAGCCGTAAAGAACATTTTCAGGTTATAAGTTTTCCAACAAATGTGCAGTTATGTATTTAAACTCTGTTTTTGTTTGCAGAAGAAAGTATACAGTATGCTTGGAAGCAAACGAAAAATGATCCTTTAACGCCCCCCAGTTTACAAAAATTGAGCTTTGGTAAAAGTGGAATGGACCCTGGCGGTAAATGACATTTTAAAAGGTTTTAAGAGGTTTTCAATCTGTCATATACCATCACAAAACACTCCACATTCATCACAGCCCTATTTTTATAAACTGGTGGGGCGTTGAAGGATCATTTTTTGTTTGCTTCCAAGCATTCTCTTGGCGTAGTCAAGCGTGACCAGGACATTTAATTGCCTGCTTGTCACTCAATTACATATACACATTCCATATGACCACTCAACTTGAGCGAAGAAGTGACCTTGACACAGGAGTTGTCAAATCAAATTTGACCTAAAAATCATGTTTTTCGACCCATTTGTGTTGTTGCCCCTACCCGTACGTGAGAGGGTTGATCCAATTCTGAGCTCAATTTTACACCTAACTAGATTACCTATCAGATCTGACCAAAAGCAACATAATTTTCCAGATAGTTTCCTGATAAACGCCTTGTGAGATATGACTGAATAAAGTGTTGGTGCGGAAATACTTTAAACCGCTAGTGTAGATCTAAAAAAAAAATTAACAAGAATTGCATTTACCGCATTTGAAAATATGGTGTGCTAAGCATACTGAATACTTTCTTCTGCATACAAAAACGGAGTTTAAATACATAACTGCACATTTGTTGGAAAACTTATAACCTGAAAATGTTCTTTACGGCTAAACGGTGATAACGAACATTGAAAAATAAACTACATAGGTATATATCAAAAAGTGGGTGTGGTGTATTTGTGTATGGTACAGGAAATCGGCCATTTTTATGGTTATGGAAGATCGAATATCAGAGGAAACATAGATTATATATATTGGATACATTATAGGCACCTATAAAAAATGTGAATTTTTTCAGAGTCTTGGTCCTTTGATATAATAATTGCGTTTTTGCCCATATTTAAGAGTGCGCAAACACTTTTGACCGGGAGTGTACGATGTAAGACACATCAGAGCAACAACAAACCACAACATCTTCCAGATGCTTTATAGCAGCAAATGGATTTCCAACTGCAACTTATATGGATGGATTGAGGTTCAAATACCTCTGCTTTGATCACTATATTCTAGTCTGGTTTTGTGTGAACAGAAATAACAGTAATGGTGCATTCCTAAGAAATAACAGTAATGGTGCATTCAGAGGGCAGCAATTTCATCAAAGGCATCTAAGAAGCTTAAGGTGGTTTCATACTAGCTGTTGTTGCGGCACACAACAAAACATTTGCAATTTCGAGTTGTCGTACTGTAGCACAGACACATTGGCATATTGCCGCAATGGTCTGCCGCAAGAAAAGTTGAATTTATTCCAACTAAAAATATCATGTCGTTGCGACCATCACGTCAGGGTAATTGATATATAATGTCGTAAGGCAATGTTGAGTTTGCGCACTTTAATTTTTTTGACGTCACACTGGTCGTACGACCACACGACAGGCAAGTCTGAAACCAGCTTTAGACTGCATACTAGCAGATATCGAGCGATGTCTTTTGATTAAATCGCTGGATTCCGAATGCATCATAAGTGTATTCTTTTAAATGCCATGCAATAGACATTCACTTGCCTTTGACTGGTTAACATGCATGTTATTGAAGCTTAAAGGAATGTAAAAAAATACAGAATTTAACTGTACCTGCTTTCAGCTTGCTTGTTCAGATTTTCCCAGTTTTTATTGAGCCTTCCAAGCATATAAGAGCATAGCTCTGTCAGGATTGGTACCAATACTGTTTCATAACATTCCCTGGGACACTTGTGGACTAGGGATTTCATAAATACACGTACAATACACAGTCAAGGAAATTAAACATGATGACATGTGGGAAAATGTTTAACTATACATAGAGCTGTTTATAAACTTATCCATTTTCACGCATGCCCTACACCTGTATGCTCGGGGACCATCTACAAGGGAGCTCGTATGGTCTAGTAGAAAACTGCAGGACTCCGAATTGTGAGGTCGCGAGTTCGAGGCCCGCTACGGCCAATGGGTAATGTCCTTGGGCAAGACATTTAATCTTGATTGCTTCGTCTACCCAAGCGCATTGGGGAGCTGTAAGGGGGAATATTACAGTCTAAACTCTGATAGGTCGACGTCTTAAGATTGCGATATAGTTGAGGTGAAATGATTGTGACTATTTCCTAAAAACAGTGTAATAATGTCAAGCGATATTTAACTACGGTGAATAGCACGCACTTAAATGCTGGATATTATTATTATTATTACTTAATGAAACCCAAATTGGAGCACAAAATCCAAAGATGGTATTTACATTTAAGTGAAATCAGCCCTTTTTGCCTAAAAAAGTAAATAAATATTATTATGCAAGGTCAACTAACTGAAGCACCATTATTCATCACGCTGAACATGTAAGGCATGAGACCATTAGAGTAGCTTACCTTGGAGTGCAAATCTCGAGAGTTGAAAGGAGAGTATAAATTTTATCTAAATTTTATTTATTTTTCCAACTAGAGAAAATTTGAACAATAAAATGCATGCCTTTTTAAATCTCTTTTGAATACTATCTCCAAATAGAGGATATACCATCAACATTTTACAACTACAAATTTGACTTATCAAAGGATATGAATAATAGGCCTGAGTTTGTACTCTGGTAGACACTGTAGATTGAAGAAGACCGACTTGATGAGTTGTGACGCCAGTCCTGGTGTGGAGTAGAACTTGTAACCTAGACTCTGACAACAGCTCGCTAAGATGTGGTAGCTGGAATGATGCAAAAGGGAAAAAAAAGAGAGAGATATATTGTGGTGGTCAAAGTCAAGTTTGATTACTCGACTTTGACCACCATAATGCAGATGAGACCAGAAAAGTTGTTTGGGACCAAGTGTACTTTAGGTCCCGTCCCATCCAGAATTTTAGGGTTAGGGTTAGGTTTAATTTACGGTTAGGGTTAGATTGTAGGGTTAGGGTTAGTTTTAGGGTTGGGTTTAGGGTTAGGGTATAGTTTTTGATGGGACCTAAAGTATACTTTTTCCGTTGTTTGAATGTCCTTGTCTAACCAAACAACTGCCTTGTGCAGCCATTTTTACTATATGTGATGACTCACCCCGTAAAGGGGGACTTTGTGACAGAACACTTTTTGAGAAACTGGTGAAAATAGGCAGCAAAAAATAAGGAAAATAATAAGAATTTCCAGCATATTTTCTGTTATAAATTTTGATCGTCCTGATCAATTTCAACAAGTAAGATGTCATTTTAAAGCTTATAAAATGCTGTAACAGATAAAATCAAAATTGATATCATATGAGATGACTCACCCCGAAAAGGGGGACTTTGCGACAGAACACTTTTCGAGAAACTGATGAAAATAGGCAGAGAAAAATAAAGAAAATAAAAAGAATTTCCAGCAGATTTCTGAATCTGAACGCCTTGATCAATTTCAACAAGTAACAAAAATGCTGTAACAGATGAAATGATAAAATCAAAATTGATATCATCTGCAAAGTCCCCCCTTTCGGGTTGAGCCATCACATATGCAAAGTCCCCCTTTTCGGGGTGAGTCATCACATATTTTAAGGGGACTTAAATGCAACCAAAAGCTTAATTTTGAGCATTTGGGTGTTTTGGGGATTATGTAATATGCAGCTTCTTTTCTTATTTTTCTTTAAAATGCTTTTTGTTTGGTACAAAACGGATATTCCTATCAAAAGTTACGTTCGATCAAAGATGGTCAAATATCAAGATATTTCATGAAAAAGTAGATTTTCCTAGAATCATATGCATTTTTTGTTTTTCAACCTGCTATATTTAAAAAAAGAAACTAAATAAATTGATAAATACTATTTTCAGTAATTTTCTTGATAATCCATGGTTAATTGTCATTATAAAAATAAGTCAAGTTCATTTGGAATCACATTTGGTTACAAGCTGCAGTTTCAAATGTGTTTAATTTCAAAAAATCAGTGATTCTAGACTATAAGCGCATTTTCTCAAAACCGCATATTTTTTCAGGATTTCTTGAAAATGACATGTAAAATGACTTCAAATTTGGCAAAGATATGTATTATATAGCTACAGCTACTTACAGAGCCATTTTTGCAAAATTTTGCTTGAAATTGTTAAAACGGCCAAATTAGCATGTATAATTAGGCGCTTTTCAGCTTTTCCAGCTAAAATGATATTTGGAGAGTTTTAATCACTATTAGATTACAGAAAATAAAAAAGGGCTCTATATGTTAACAGATACTGCTTTCAGCTAAACATTGGAACTGAAAAAACATTAAAATGTCATTTGGTCTTCTCGTAATTTTGGAACAAAAAACTGCATCAAAATCCATGTGGCCGCCGTTTCAATGGCAACGGTGAATGTGACGTCACGAAAATGTACAAATTTGGAAGTTAAATTTTACGGGTAATATTTTAGTAACATTACCAACTTCATAAGGCCTAAAATGAATAAAATAGTTTGATTGCATACGAGACTGAAAACATCTGAAACTCTTCAACTGAAAAATACTGAATCGAATGATTCAAGATTCGCAATGGTAACTTTTGTTTGCCTTTAAAAAAGCACCTTATTGCACTTACTTTAGTTCAGGAGCTTTATAATTATTTTGTGATAAATTGATTGAAAAATATTTCCAGGCCTTGATTTATCTGCATTAGGCAAAAAAAAAAAACTCTGTCTCAGCTTCCTTAGGCCCAAAACCCTAAGCGCTACGCATTTTTTTTTTTTTTTTAGCCAAAAAGGCTATGCGGACGCAGAATTTTTTTTGAAATTACGTTTTTATGTTTTACGTTTACGTTGTTATTTTTTCGTCCGATTTTTTTTTACTTTTTTTATATTTCGATGTAAGAAAAAAAAATGAAAAAATGATAAAATCTACTGAAAACCTAAAAAAAAGAAATGCCGTAAAATTAGGGACGCTGAGACAAGAGTTCTTTTTTTCTTTGGCCTTACTGAAATCAGGCAACAAAACTTACCAATTTTCTTGAATTGTAAAGAGAAAACCTTGTATTTTCTCAGCATGGGACTTGGTAACTGGAGTATCGAATGGTTCGGGAGATGCAGCCACCGGTGCAATTCCTATAATAGAGTATACAACCATGCAGATTTAAAATGACAGAAAGAAATGTTTAAATTTGGTAAAATTATAGATACACCTAAAATCAGGTACTCGGGTAAAATATCAGAAATAAAATGTTAGTGCAGGGGCTGATTTCACTATCATTTAGCGATCACTAACCCTGTTTTAATCGCTAACTCAAAAAATGATTGATAAATAGCGAGTATTTAGAACAATTTAGCGATCATTTTTGGAGTTGGGGATCATAACGGGGATTAGCGATCATCATTAAATGTTAGTGAAAAAGGCCCCTGAACTTTCAAATGAACTCTTGCGGCTCCTGCTTGCATTCCATCCACAGTTCACTTTATTGAGGCAATTGATTGTACTATGGCTATGCATCATTCGACATAAAGGCTTGTTCGTTGTCTGAGACAACCTAGACATGCCTCGGACAAGCTCAAAGAAGGTTTAAATTGCCCGGTGGACAGCCTCAAAATCATTAGCAATTATAGTTCACACCACAGTGGAAGGCAACATGTTTCACTACGCATCGATACTTTGTGCAAATAGACGTAGAGAAAACACATAAATCTCGACAACTAAAACTACACAAGCAAACTTTACCGTACATGTGTAGAGAATTACAAACTGTTGCGTGGGAATGATAAATTTGTATAGTGCTGTTATCGATTGTCTGAAGTATCGATTGTTGGAAGTATCGATTATCGATCGATATGTCAATACACAAAATGGTAGTATTGATACTAAACGACATCAAGGTCGAGGTAAAAAAAAACAAAACTTCATGCTTGAAATAAGAGAAAGAGCAGACGAGCACTTTCAGGTGCCACACCACAAAGTAGCTTCCCATTGACTTACTGTACAAAATGGCTTCCTAAAAACACCCGAAAACTCAATAATAAAGCAACTGGTTGCTTCAACACTGCCTTTTCTCAGATGATTATGATCTCTTCTAATACAAAATGATGATAAAAGTACACCATCAAGGCAAAAATTTCAAGATACTGGACGCTGAAGTAATAACGCCCCCTATCACCGACAACCAAATTTTGTATTACCAGAATTAAGCGCAAATTAAGGAAAACCCTAAATTTTACCAAAGTAATCTGAAGATCAAAAATGGCATCGGAGCATCTTTAAATAAACCTAACTTTATAATTAGAACAAAATATTGACCAAACATATTGCCCTAATTTTAGAAGGGCAGTAAATTTTGCCGATTTTAGAGATGCCGGATTGCGAGTGCTAGTTATTTAGTGTAGTGCGCCCTGCAATGCATGCAAAGCTTTCTCCGCAACAATCGAAGACACATTTTCAAAGCTAAATTCATGGCATTTTTTCACTTTACTGTCGATCGTACTCTCCCCTTATTTCAATGCACCAAAGACAGACACACCCAGGGATTGTTTGACAATGTTTTGTAACAATGATATAGCTAAAAAAAACTGGATAAAATTGTCAATGTTCATAACGTAACCCAATTTTTGTTTTTGTACTATGCATGATACATGTAGTTTTCGCTAGAAGCTTACGCTCATATCAAACTGTGTGATTATCGATAATGTTGTTGACATGTCGCATGTTTTTCTCTCGACTTATCGATACTCAAAAAGCCTATCAATAACAGCACTATAAATTTATGATGTATCACAATGGAATATGCTGTGCCTCGTATAAATAGGACAACGGACAGGACTTTCCAAGCGCCAATTGGAGATGCAAAATTACAGAAAAGTCTAAAAATTTAATGGACAACCTTAACACTAGCAAGTTTGTCTGGTGGACAACAAAGTTGACTATGATAATTGTACGAAGAGACCTGACTACTAGGCCTTGGACTTTCCGGGTAATTTGCTACCCTGGTACCCGGCCAATTGTGGTTGTGATGATTTTATGAATTTTATGACTTTATTGTCCAGTTCGGGAAATCGGTCGGCAGATTTTGTATCCGGGTAGGCTCATGACGGGCGGGTATCCGGGTTTTAGTCCAAGGCCTACTGACTAAACTATATGCTGTCACTACACAATAAGAAAAATAGTGCTCTGCAACCACATGGACAAATCCTGTGTTGAGTCAATTGCAACAACTCAAAAATATTAACAAAAGCTATACTCACCTAATATCTGATTCTTGTCTACTTCTAACATGTCATAAACTTGACTATTTTCACTTGGAATTGAATTGCGAATATCTGGTGACCACATGCAATTGAAAGTCCTGTTTAAAAAATAAATTAAAATAAAATTAATTTGAAGCACACATTAGGTTAGAACTCACTGTATGCACGACACGCTTTAGAAAGGATGGGTCTAGAAAAATCCAAAAATTATCAAAAGGGTGGGGTTCCAAGAATTTCTAGTAAAACGGGTGCCTTGATAAAAAGGGTGGGTCTGAAATAAAAAGGGTGGGCTTCTTACCCTTTGACTAATATTGAAATTATGTTGAAAAACCCCAAGAATCAGAATGAGCATATCATCATTGTGATAAGATATTTTGTCACCTTTTATGTTTTCTACATTGCCAAGCTAGGCTTAATCAGTAAACCAAAGTGAGATGAATTCAGAATTCAGTACCCCCATCAGTATGAAAAACTGATCCAAGTTTCTAAAAAGGGTGGGCTTAGAGAACTTTCAGTATAAAGGGCGTCTGGATAAAAAGGGTGGGGTTCAAACCCCACTGCATACAGTGGAACTCATATAGTTAAATAGTAGTTGACAAAGTAGCAACAATAAATCTTTAAGATTTTCTTACGAGTCCTATGTTACATTTTTAAACAGTTTCAACCTTCTTAAATTTCAAGGACATTCTACATACAGTCAAGTCCCTTATCCATAGGGCTGCAGTCCCCTATCTTGTAAAAAGTTCTATAACTATGTACTCACCTCATAATGATCAGGACATTTTCCAATAGTGGCAAAACATGTGGAAAGCTAGGGCTCTGATAGAAAGGTATTTCATTTTCTAGATGACCGCACACAAACCCGCCAGCTTCAGCTTCCTAAAGAACATAATATAACAGATAATGGTTAAAACTGGATCATATTTCTCTCATAAGTTGGCATACAAAAAATTAAAAAAATTTCCATTTTCATTTTGAAATTTATACCTGAATTTTAAAAAAATCTCAAATTTAAGTCTGCGTCACAATTCTTCAGACGATGTAAATAACCATTCAGAGTGCAGGGCGAACTGTTTAAGAACACGATAGATACCCTGCCAATGGTGGTCCATTACTGATTTTGTCCGAAGAATTTTGACAGAGACTTTAGTACCCATTGCTCATTTAACATCTATACTACTTACCTTTGGATCACTGGGCCACTCAGCTCTTTTCAAACACGCCATTATACTGGTAAAACAAAACGTCAGCACAACACGATTTGAACCCAAACCCTCACCATCAGCATCGTCTGTTAAAGCTTGGTTCAAACCAATGTAATTGATAAATGACTGCACACTAGAAATGGCCCTATAATTTGTAAAAAAATACATATCAATTAGTTATCACTTAAGTGTTCATAAAGAGGGCCCTTGTCTAAGGCCAACAAAAAAGGTTTGTCTCAGAAACCCACGCGTATTGCTGTGTGAAAATGAATTTTGCGCTGGTCTCTCTCTCTCTCATTTTTATCGAGAGTAATGCAGCAATCGAAAGCTCTCCGGTTGCTGACATTTGTTGTTGCAATTTTACCTTGATATTTACATTTTATTTCAACTGTCAAGTCTTCCCAAAGTTAAAACGGGTGGGATTGTACTTAGAAACTGGGCACTTCACATACTTACGTTGGGCGATCAAAATTTTAGAGGGTTAAAAAAAATCACATACTGCACAGCTCTTTTGTAAACGGTTTCTGAGACAAATCTCTTTTTTTTCTTGGCCTAAACCTACATGTTTCTAATTTCGTGACACTGTTAAAACCATGTTACGCCATGCTTTGAATTGAATATGCTTTTTTAATTTGTAATTAAATATCAATCCATATCTTGTTTACTTTGGACTTACCACTTATTTCATTTTCAAACTAATGATCACCAATATAAAGAAATGTTCAATTTCATGTTTGGAATACCTTGGTGTTATTGTTGTCATAAAAAGAGAAACATGTAATAAGAACAATATTAATATAATGACATTTTTATAGCGCCTTTTTAACCAAATAGGATACAAAGCGCTCATAATTCGCTGCAGGTAGATCGTCACAACCATTTCACTTCACTTAGAAGTGCTTCTGTAGAGCACATCTATCGGTACTTAGGTTGTAATATTTACCCTTGGGCAGCTTCCCATAACCTGGATGCTGTAGACTCAGATGGACAAATCTAGTGACAGTTTTAGATGTAGGAGGAAGACTGGAGTATCTGGAGAAAAACCTACGGAAGCAAGTATGTATTCTACTGTAAACCAAATACGCATGCAGCGCCGGGCCAGGAATCGAACCCAGGACATTCGAAACTCATTGCTGCAAAGCGAGGGAAGTACCGCTACACTAACCTGCTTCCCCAAGCATGTAGGTTCCGACAAGTGCAGTCTTTCGACGTGACGAGTCACATATAGTTACCTTTTCCGGCAAGCATTTCCAGATTCATAAGTTTGTTTTTCTGTTTTTGTAGTGTTTTTGTTTTAGCGTTTAAGAGTTTTTTGTAGATTTTGCACTATATAAATGCGATTTATTATTATTATTATTATTATATAGACAGCTCGGTCAATTACTTCTCCGACTGCTGATCTATGTAGTGCTGATCACGGAGTTCAGTCATGGACTCATGGACATGAAATTGAGCATGAAGTAAAACTTTGGGGAGCTTGTGTGATGCATGCTTAAGCACAGCTGTGCCAAAGCATATGTGGGTTGCTCAGGCAAAATGAGCGAAAAGTCGCGAATGAAGATTTTGAATAAATGGTCTCTCTAAAGTAAAAATATTGTGAAAAGGTCAAATTTCAGTTTTTTTCATGACACATATTTATGCATAAGTGTTTAACTATACCTAGAAATTTGAAGATCAATTATGTCGGGAAGTCAATTAATCACGCTTAATAGATCACATTTTGCTGTCATACACTATAGTAATCGGTAACTTTCAGATCGATTTCCAGGAAATTTTTATTGCCAGATATTCAGTTGACTGCCTCATATTTTTATAACTAAGTGGAGAATAGAGAAAGAAAGTGTGACATATTATATTATAGATTATGGAGAAGTAAACTATATTTTGATATCTAAGTGGAGAATAGAGAAAGAAAGTATGACATATTATATTACAGATTATAAAGAAGTAAACTATGTTACTCAATTTTGAAAATTGTGACTTTCCGCTCATTTTACCAGATCACCCTTCATATGGCTGCAATAATCCTTTGGATTTCCCAGGAGGTGAGCTTGGCACAATCATTTGCAAAACTCTGTAAAGTAAGCTGAGGTTGTAGGCAATGTTGTTAATTTACCGGTAAATTAAAAACTGCGGTAAATTACCGGTAAATTTTGGTAAATTACCGGTAAATAAAAGTAAATTAAGTAAAATAAGTAAATTATAAAACTTCGAAAAATGAAAACATTTTGGTACCAAATATAGGTTATACACTTAATAATGTTTAATATCGAAAACAGCTTACACTTATAATATGAACTTCAGCTTCCAAAATTAATTGGGATTTAACTATAAGCAGTTCAAAACGTGCAAAATAAACATTTAATTGATCAAGTCAATATATTGTATCATTAAAATTTTCACTTACGGCAAGAATCAGACTTTTACCAATACTAATAGTAATGCTCTTCTAAAAGTGATATTTAAACTGGTTTACTTTAGCAGATAAATTACACAAAGTAAGCTTAAACCCAACTGATTTTCAACTTTTCCCATTTGTAGCCCATCTTTTTGAAAGAGGAAGTTTTGAAAATTAGTGTTTTCACTAGGATTAAACCAGTGCCTCCCATTTTCCAATCCCATGACATAGCAAACTGATTGGGCAGCAATTGGGTGTCATTGGGTCCCTGCATATAGGATTTTCTAAAGTAAGGTATTGAGAATAGTGAGATCTGGTTCTGACAAAGGATGATTTCCCCCTTGCTTGTCACTAATTTGTACTAATTTTCTCCCAAAAGCTCCTAATAAAATGTTATTTTTAAACCGACTCGCATGCAAAAAAATGAATTCGGTGACCCCCAATTTTTATATTAAAAATTGGTTCTACATCAATAAAATATTATTCACGCCGATTTTTACCAGCAAATTTCAGTCAGATCTATCATGGACTAGACACCAGTTCAAGTCCTTTCCAAATTTATCATAGATTTTGTTTAATTTTCAAATACATAGGCCTAAGGAACTTTTTGGTACAGTTGCAGTGTGGATTCAGTTTATAGTCTTTCATGCCCAAGACAGCCCTATCTATAAGAAAATCTCTTATAGGTCTATGTATAATTCATTTTTGAAAAAAGGTGGACTTGGGTCAGTTATTCAATTTTAAGCTTGAAATACACTTGACTGCTCTCATTAAAAATGGAGATCCGTAGAACAGAAGTGAGCATAAAATTGGGGTCTTGGGGCAGTGGATCCTGGCTGTGGCACATACCTATAGGCTATACCTTTAATATTATGTGAGTGCCCCCCCCCCCTCCTGAGGTAGGCCAATAAACTGCATAGCACATAAATAGATCATAAACTGTACCACCAGACATGAAAGCACATACTGAAAGATCAATCTGTTTTAAATAATTCACTCCAAAAAAATATCTTTTTTAAAAAATTACACTGACATTTTCCATGCAATATGCACTGGTCTAGGCTAAAAAAAACATTTTATTTGAATTAATTAATAACAGTAAATGGTGACACTGAGACATAAATTAAGGTTTAAATATGATTTAAATGCAAGGATTTTCCATAAAGATCAGTAAAACTTCTAAAAAAATATTTTTTAATAAAAATTTTATGGTTTTGTTATATTTTACTTATTTTACTTAATTTACCACTTTTAAGGCCGGTAAATTATGATGGTGGTAATTTACCGGTAATTTACCATGTAAATTAACCGGTAAATTACCGATTTACATCACTGGTTGTAGGGAATTGAAACAGTCAGGGAGGCATAGAATCTTTTGCATTTTTAAAGTAAATTGACCTGAAACGGACCATTTTCTTTCACTTTTTTTCAGGAAAAGTTAGTCAAAAATAATACCATGTTTAGATGTTCAGTTGATATTTTAAATTCATCACTGATTGAGTAATTTTATTTACTAAATAGCAAAATGTTTTTGGGGCAAATTCAATAACATTCCTCACGAGAATAAACTTTTTGCATGTGTGAGAACAGATAAAGATAGAACTCACTGTGCACGAGTGAATAACTGGAATTTGAATTGTGATTGATACATGTACAGTCATCAATAAAACAGAAATGAACTCAATAATAATTTTAGTCTTAACAAGATATAAGATTGAATAATTTGGAATAATAACACTTCAACATTAATGTCTTTCGATCTTAATAGTAATTCATACACTCTGCATTAAGAATGCGTTGAAATTGTAAATCTAATTGGACAGTTGGCAATGGTAACTTATACGCATTCATTAATCTCGTCTAGTTGCACTGCGTATCACGAATTGCGTTGTACAATTCCATGTACGCGTACGCTTAACATGCTTGCGCTTGTAGGAAAGTTTCACTTTAAAAGAAAGATAAATCTAAATTGCAATGATGGATGGTTATATTTTCTATGTTTTATTGAAATAGCAAACAGATTTTTAAATAATTATGCCGTTTAATTTCATTCCAATTTTATTCTAATCATCGTCGTGTATGAATTAGATTAATAACTGATCTTTACTTGGCGCTCGTGAAATTGTACAAAAATAATGCACCTTGTGCTAAAGTTGAAGTTGTCCAACTCATGAGGCGCACAATTTTATTCTAATCATTGTCGTGTATGAATTAGATTAACCCTAACCGTACCAGACACTCCAAAACACCTCGGAGAGAAATCAAGAAATTAGCCTAAGTCCAAATACGTCATAGACAGTAGATAGGTATGAGCACGGAATTGCTGCCTAGGCAGCGCCTGCTCGGTGGCTTGGTATTGCTTGGCATGGGATCGGGGTGCGCCAGGTCCCGGGTTGGAATCCCACCTCGGACATGGTGAAAAGGGGGATTTTTTATATAAGCCTTTCCAAGGAGATAGTTTTTAAACGAAAATGGGTTAGGGTTAATAACTGCTCTTTACTTGGCACACATGAAATTGTACAAAAATAATGCACCTTGTGCTAAAGTTGTCCAACTCACTCGGCTGCGCTTCGTAAGTGCAGACAACTCCAACTTCAGCACGCGGTGCATTATTTTTGTACAATTTTACTCGCGTCCAGTAATACGCAGTTATTGATCTATAAATAATAGTACTTCAACAAAAAACAAAGAAATCGTCAACTTACTGTTTGAAATTTCCATCTGCCCACAACTCTCTGACAGGTTTCAGCATCTCTGAGATGAGGGCGCTTTGTTTATGGAAATCTTTGAATTGATTACTGATCAATATCAGCGCTTCGTTCAATGTGACATGCTCTAAGCGAGTCAGCTGATCTGGATCTGCAGAGAGATTCCGGATTTGAGTAAAGATCTTCTCGAATGCAGGCTGTGAAAAAAACCAACAGAGATGAGTGAACAATGAAAAAATATTTAATGCAATTTCATATACGATCACGTTGAGGGTGCTGTAACATTTTGAAAAACTGTGCCAGCAGACTTTTAAAGCTCCAACTTCAATTCTGTTCATGTTCAATGGATATAAAAAAAAAAATGCATTTTCTTTGAAACAATACCTTTCAAATGATACCAAACACATGCTATGAAATAAAAAGCGCATTTTTATTAGAAGGCCCGCCAGATTTGGAAATGGGTCAAAACATGGAAAACTGTGTTGAAATTTCCCATAGAGGATCCAAATTTTTTACTTTGGCATTATTTGGTTGAATTTGGATATATGTTTTTCATCCATAACTTTGCCATTTGTTACTCATATGAAGTGGTTGACCCCTCATTGTGAAGGTAATTTTAATACCTTTCAAGACAAATTAAAATTTCACTAAACAAATAAAGTTGACAATTTTGTGAATGTCCCAATGACTGGGAGCAGACATCTGAAAGCTTGCAAGATCTGATAACAAACTACACTTAAATAGTGTAAATAAACTTGATTGAAGCAGAGTGTCATCAGGGATTATAAATAAATTCGGGATAGGAATCTGGTATACCTTGCCAACGGAAAAAATGAAGCTTCAGCGCAAATTTGTAATTCGCCGTCACAAAATTAATTATGTATTCAACCAATCACAAGCTCATTAGTATGCCCGATTTTAGCTGATTTTGTTAACAAAATGTTCCGGAAATTCTCTTGAATTTAAGTGCAATAAAAATGAAAATTAAATAGAACCAGACCCATACAGCATTAGATACACTAATTCTGAACAACTTTTGGCTGATGGTACTATAAGCTCACCGACACAAAGAGTGAAATTTCCATTTGAAATCGGCTGACCTGCGCTGATAAAGCTTAAAGATTTCAAGTCACACACACGGGCACGAGAATTCCCATGCGCAATGTTCTGCGCATGTTCTGCGCATGGTTGCACATTAGATTGACAGAGACCCCGCCCATGTAATCTTAATGACACCTTAATGACTACCAAATATGGTCAAAAAATGGCTTCTGCAGAAATGCGAGAGAGACAGGGCCCTGGTGTCATGCAATCTGCAGTGAATGAATTAACATAATAATGCTGCTTACTTTCACTAAAATTCACAAATTTCTAAGTTTCTCTTCACTCTGGTGACGTAGGCCTTTTCCTGGCTATACACACAGAGCCCAGGTCAAAATCCAATTGGTAACTGTTTCAAAATTCAATTCCATAATTTGATAAGGCCAAAAAAAAATTGTTTGGTTGTCCTCCACAACTTTTTTGGAGCAAGTGCGAAGGGATTTTTTAAAAAATATTGTTTTCTTTCAAATGTAACTCAAAGCTACACCAAATTATGTCCTCTATAAAGATGCAAATAAGTCTACTGTACCAAAAACTCTCTTCATACAAGTTTAAAAACAGTAAACAAAATGAAAACAACAACTTGAAGAATATTTTCACAAGATCAAAATTCTCAATGAAAATAACAAACTTTTTTCGAAATCTGAAAATTAGGCACGGTATACTTTTGTACAGTAAAAACTTTTTCAAGTTTTGAAAAATAGGGGCGGGCGATGGACGACAACCAAACAACTTTTTTTTTGGACTAACTGTTAGCTGATGAAACAACCACTTTTTAGAAAGTAAAATTTGAGGGAAAAGGTGCTGGCACATTCATCTATAATTTACTTAATTTTCAGTCTCGATAATGCACCAATAAACAAAATGGCTAGCGTCAGATCAGAACACTGAAATGGGGTAATATCACAATCCAATTGAAACATTTCTTGCTGATGGTTGTTAATGTAAATGGAAATATCATCATATGAGTGCATAATAGTTGCATCTGCAATGGCTGTAACATACAAATATATACGGACTTGAAGATCTCTGGTTAAAACTATGGACCTGAAGTGACTAAAATTTAGCCACTGAAGGAAAATAGTTATAATCCAGAGATCTGAAAAAGTCAGTATTATATTTGTTTTATATACTGTATTAATAAATTTTAAAATAATGTAATCTTTACTTGCCTAATGGAATCTTATTATCTAATCTTATTTAAAAAATGCACTAACAAAATGATATAATTATGAATGCGCGTATTGGCTTGCGTGTCTAAGTTTGTTTCGCGCTTAAGTCTGTGCGTGAAAGTGACGCGGCTATAAATTACGCAGAAAACCCGTATTTAGTCTTTCAAAACCAGTAAATAGTCTTTTAAAACCCGTAAATAGTCTTTTCAAAACAATTATTTACGGGGTTTTCTCCAGATGGTTGAAACTATTTGAATTTATGTCATAGGGTACCAACACGCTTTAATTTATAAATCAGTATATAATATGTTATATTTCTATCGCTAGATTGCAAAAAAATCCATAAAATGTCTCTCCTTGATGTTAGTAGCTCATGAAATAGTTCTTACAGTTACCTGAAAAACCATTTCAAAAGCTGCTGTCACTTGGTTAGTACACTGTCACTTACAAAATCCAAGGACTTTCAAGGACTTTTCCCCTTATCAGGGGCGGCCGGCGGAATATGTGTCAACAAATAAAATAAATTTGTTTTCGCTAATTTTTGGATAAAAATAATTGCATGGTAATTTCTTTTGACATAGTAATTTTTAACATTTCTGACATTCAAAAATTCCAGGACTTTTTTGATAAAGTCAGTCTTTCAAGGACTTTCAAGGCCTGGAAATTGCAAAATAAAATTCAAGGACTTTTTAAGGACTTTCAAGGACCCGCACTAACCCTGTCAGCTGACCCAGGACTCGGCATTCGGCAGTGTGCAATGCAAAGTTATGAAAATGACAGCTTCTGCAGATATAACTTTGACACTCACTTGACAAAATACACCAGAAAGGACTCATGTGGTATTCATTCCACAATTTTTTCCTTGATTGTAGTAATATAAAAGTTTATGATCAAAGCATTCTTTCATAAGTCGTAGTAAACCTCTTCAAGAAAATAACTGCAAATTAAGGCATGTATAAATCAAAATTTGTTCTGACGAATTAAAACAATCTTGTTAAGCGTTGGATATTTTTCTATTCAAAAAACAAATATGTAAACAAACTTTTTAGTTCCAAGTTATTATTTTATAACAAAAACTTTGGATGGAGATTGTTCAGCAATAACAGAATATTATTTGTAAAGAAAATATGGGTTTGCAAGAGTATTTCCTGAACTTTAGTGTGATAACTTTAGAAATCAAAGTCCATAAATATAATTATTTTTAGTACTTGAAGAAAATATTTTAAAATATTGTGGGGAAACAGCAGCATCTTTGACCCCAAAAGTGCGCAGTTCAGAAGTCCATGTGTTTTAATGATTTTGTCGGCACCCTTAGATCTTACGTTTTGGCTGTCCTACTGTTTTGTTTACTGTGATTGCACTTTGAATGTGCAACTAGGGGTGCACCATTAGATTTCCAGGGAGGGAGCAGGATGTTTTTTGAGATAAAAAAAATTCCCCCTCCACAGGCAGAAGAAAAAAAAAATCCCCCCTGAACAGGGAATAGGCAGAAAAACAGTAATTTCCAGGACAAAAATTCGCTCCAGAATGGAGCGCGAAAAAAAAATCAATCCTGAGCCCAACTTCCTGCTCTCCCTGGAAATCTAATGGTGCACCCCTTAGGCCCTGATAGCACTTTCCAGCCTCTATTGGCCTTTCCTAAATGTGATGGCTAACCCCATAAAAAGGTGGACTTTGCGACAAAAATCAAAACTGATATCACCTGCAGTGTCCCCCTTTTTGGGGTGAACCATCACAAATATCACCTTGCACTTATAATATCTGTTATCTTATAAAAACTTATTTGATTTAAAGGTGCAATTCATGATTCTGATGTGACAAAAATTTGTTTCTTTTCTTGCTAAATAAAAAGAAGAGTACAACATAAATATATACTGACAATTTCACTTGATTCCGACCCTTTGTTTCCAAGTTACAAGATTTTCAGCATTTTGAAAATCCCCATAGGCTACTGTGTGGTAATTACTGTCGGAACCCCTGCAATTATTACAAAATGACACATTTTTTCACTTTTCTGGAAAATGCAAGCACATATGACAGAATGATTTGGGGATCGTAACATATACCAGTTGAGGATTCTTATAAGCTAAGAAATATTTGATAGAGGTGACCTTGAGGGTGAAAAGTGGATCATGAATTGCCCCTTTAATATTGTTCACTTACCATCATAAGATCGGGATGGTCTTTTGACATCCTTACGAGAGCAGAGCAAGCGTGACGTCGGAGATTCTGAACAGGTCGCGTCCTCGTCTTCTGAGAATACAGGTGAAATAAAATCACACATTACAAATAAGAGATTCAATTGCTATAAATTGCAAACAAATGAATGCCTATTTATCACCACAAAGAAAGATTCAATTCACCTATTTATGGCCTGCATAGATCAGGTGTACGTTCCTCCATTTTTTTCCCTTAGATAAAATAAGGTGAAATAAAATCACACATTACAAATAAGAGATTCAAATGCTATAAATTGCAAACAAATGAATGTCTATTTATTTATCACCACAGAGAAAGATTCAATTCACCTATTTTGCAATACAGTGCACTGCAAAGTTTTCAAATGCATCCCTAAGAAAAAGAATACAAATATTAAAGATTTTCTTATGTGAAAATTGCTATATCTTATATTTGTGTAACCTCATCAATAGTTTTAGACCATTTCAAGAGTGTAAACATGTTTTTCAGATGAAATCAACATAATACTTCAAGTATTAGACAAAAAAAGATGACACACACACACACCGAATTGCAACAATATACTTCCTAAATAAGTTCATCTGGTTTGTAAGGAAACATTAAAATTTAATGTTCATCTTATCAAAACCAAAGTAAATAGTAAAATTACTCACGTTGACGTTTCGTACTCTATGGGCAGAGTACTTACTTTGGTTTTGATAAGATGAACTTTCAATTTTACCAATATACTTGTTAAACTGAGATACACAATAATGCAGTATAACCATTTCACTTATTATCACTTATAGATTGATTTTGTGTCTAATTTACTTTAAAAAAACCACAACATCTACTGCACTGCTTGTAAGTAAATCAATAGATGTCTTTACTATCAGGGTCGTCTTGACAGTATACTGCATTATCAAAATGTAAGAATTGATCGGCCACTATAAGATCAAACCGCTCTAAGATGTTGGCATAATTGCAGCATTGTGATAACCATCACAACTTTGAGATACAAATATGCCAGTATGTATCACTGAAAAAACCTGAAACTTTCAAAAAAAAACCTAAATGCAAGTAAATTTTGTCAAAAAAGCTGAAAAAAGGGCTGAAAATATATTAAAACGCGTAAATTTGGAGTAAAAAAAAACTGAAATCCTTTTAAACAGGAAAACTGGCATCTCTGGAGATAGCAACAAGAGATACTCTGAAATTAGCATTTAAACTGTACACCACTACTGAAGTTCATGGCGTGAAATTGAAAATTAAGTTAATTGGAACATGATACACAAAACAATTACACAAAAACCAGACTGTGCAAAGTTGTTAATGTCTATAAAAATCACTGCAATATGACATATAATAAAATATATCTCTGAACTGCAACAACAATTTTTACAATGTAAACGAAAAGCGTGGCCGAGCGTTTAGAGCGTTGGACTCGTAATCACATTCATGCATCTGTCGTGGGGTCGAGCCCCAGTCTGGCACGTCTCCTTGTTTCCTTAAGCAAGAAACTTTACTCTTACTTGCTTCGGAAGGCACGTAAAGCCGTTGGTCCCATCTGAAGTGTTCCTGACACACTGTCGGATGTAAAAGAACGTCACAGGCTATTCGAAAAAATAGTAGGGAAAACTTTCCCGGTCATGTTGACTATACCTTCAAAAGTATATAATTTTTCTCTAGGACCAAAGAGAGTCGCGTTTGGCTCCAATTGGAGTGTTGCGGAGTATTTAAGCAGAAGCA
>JXSR01S013753.1:24015-37236 GCA_000969725.1 Ophiothrix spiculata
TATATGAACCATTTGATATTATTTTTTGAATTGATTTCCAACCACCTGTTCTGATTGATGATAGTTTTGGACTAACCTCTCATTAATAATCATACAATAATCATACAATGCAAATCATGCTATGTTAAATTCAAACTTGATGAAATGGCAAAAAAAAAATAAGTGGACACAAAAATGTTTGCCTACCCCCTTACCATTGTGACCTAAACCCAGAAGAGCTAATTTGGTCACAGGTTAAACATTATGTAGCAAAACATAACAAAACTTCAAAAATAAAAGCAACTTTTCAAGGAGGAACTTGACAATGTTATGCTCAAGGACTGGGAAAGAACATGGAAACAAGTCATTGAAATCAAGGAATCATACTGGGTAAAAGAAAACATGCGTGTCACTGATATCCCTAATGTTGTAATAAAACTAGCCGAAGATTCCTACCTACCTATCATGGAGATTGGGCACGTCCAAGTCTAACACTGATGATGATTTTAGGGTCAGTGACAAATGTGACGCTAGTTGTAAATGAAATGTATTAACTTTGAATGGTAAGGAAATCTCTCCAGGTTCATATGTTGATAAATTTAGTAATCATATAAAAGAATCAACATCAGAAATTCAGGAGAAATGTAGTGCAATGTACAGGGAGGACCTAATTTTTGTTTTAGAAAGTGCATCTTAAAAAATCAAAATTCAAAGAGCTTGAAAAGGAAGACTATGTTAACAAATATGGACCTTTGTCAAAAAACCCCAATGTGAATGCTACATGTACTTCTACAAAAGAGGACAAATATTATAGATTCTGATGGATGTCTTATCATCCCCAATTGTGGCAGAAAGGGTGCTCGATATTTATATATACCAAGACCACAGACCTCATGTAGTAAAGCTGCCAAATCTACTAAAAATAAGCAATCACAGCTTATTGATCTACCCCGCATCACCCTATGACTAATTGGTGCCGACATTACGTGACACACCGGTTGCACTAAAGCGTCTCAAAAATAGTTGAAATGTGGGTTGAGTGGCTTAGTTTTGTTCTAGATTTTAACTTTAGACTTCTATCGACAAATATTGATGCAAAAATCTCAGTTTTTCTCCAATATAAGCTCATATTTGATCATTTTCCCTCTAAATTTAGAGACGCAAAAATGGTCTAGAAATCATCCAGAACACGGGCTGTCGTTTAAGATGGTAAAAATGTAGGGTAGTGTAGGGAAAAATCAAGCAACATCTGAAATGCTTCTTAAATGATAGAAAATGTCATTGTTTTTAGAAAATCAAAAGGTTTTAGTGCATTGAAATACCATAAATGTTAAATTTTTGGCTAAATAACACACCATATTTTGCATGTAAAACAATAGGGATATCCATTTGTGGCATGCAACCTGTAGTTGCTCATTGACAGGTATGTGTATCTGTAAATCCTCAATGTAGTTTCAATCAAGGTTTATTGAATATGCACTTATGGTTAACACCATCATTAACACCATCAAATGAAATGTTACTTCATATGTTCAAGCAGGTGATGGGGCTGGACTAAAAGCTGTTAGTGAATTCAAAAGGGAAACTATTTTGACACTGCAATCCATAATGACTCTGAAAATGTGGCGAATACTAAAGAGAACTTTAAAAACTGAAATTGGGAGAGACACTTACAGCAGTGGTTGTTTCAGAAAATGAAATTTACCAATGAATGTTTGACAGTGACATCTCCAAGTGGCGAAACCATTAATTTGGTTTGAGTTAAAGATGTAGCGGAAGTTTTCAAAAGGACTGTTAATCATTTGCTTCATACAGTAAGACATGTCTTTGAAACTTGCCTCCAGAAATGTTTATCAGGTGACAAGGGTGGCAAATCAAAAAAGCTCAACCAAAGATCATCAATTCAAGAGACCGTCACTCAATACAGCACACTCAGCTGTTAGGACTTTTTGAAGGAAAGGACAGTCGCTTCAATATTGAGCAAGTTTTTAGCCCAATCTTATATGCCCTGAATGCACTTTCTTCTGAGATTGAGTAATTGAACCTCCGAAGACATGAGATACACAACAGAGAATTTAGTGTCAGCCACCATGTTCTTCATGTTCCGCCGAAGATGGTAAGTTTCCTTTCTTTTACTAATCAATTGTCACATATTTTAAATCTCATGTTGTCATTACTTTTTCCTGATCATTTTAATATTACTTTTTTTGAATTGTTGATTTACGTTTCTCAGCACTGGTACACAACCATTAATAAAATTGTATGACATTTTACAAAAATACAAAGCAGTATAATGTGTATTTCATGTTCAAGCTTTCTTGGTAATTTGGTACATGTTGGGTGTGTACATTTATCATTCTTTAGAAAAAATAATTATTTTTATATCAAAACAGAGAAAATGAACAGGTATCAAAGAAATAAATTGGCAAAAAATAGTTCCGCACAATTGAACTAATCAAATTATTTTTTGTTTTCTTACATTTCAGAATGGATGGCTCTGAGAAAGAAAGCCTGTGTTGATTACAAGGAGCTTGCCAATGGACCATCAATTCCAAAGAACCAATCAAAACATACAACTTGGTGCACAAATAAACTTTATGAATTGACTGTGAAAGAGACAAAATTTGTTGATGGTTCTTTAAATGCCCTTGTCCATAACATCGGATGGCCAAAGCAATATGATGAGTGGCACCCTATTTTGGAGATACTTGATATTCCTTTCTATTATTTACAGTCAAATGCAGAGAGTAGGGACTTGTTAGATATTGATGACAAGCATCAAAGAAAGCTTGCATGGACAACGTAAAGCTGATAGCTTAGTTGAAGTAAGATTGCCTGTGAGATATCTTTGATGAATTCAAAGCATATGGTCACCCAACAGGACAAAATGCAATTTCTTGTACTGTAACTAAGGGGATGCCTGGAACTTTCAAATTTTCAACAAATATGGAGATTTTGCTTTATGTGCTTACGTGAGACCAGGAACAATCGCATTTAGACTCTCAAAAAGAGAACCATTATTGAAATATTCTTCTGACGGAAGAGAAATCTACAGTCATCATGGTTTTGTCTTGTTGTGTTCAAATTCGAAAGACTGGGAACAATATGTGACTGGAAAACTGTAATTATGGTGCATTAAATTAAGTTAGTCATATTTTGTGTTGCCTGAATATAATTCGGGAAGACACCTTCAGTTTAACTGTTTTTCTGCTATTTGTTTCATTCCCATTTAAACACACAGTCCTGTTTATTGTGAATTACAAACATAAAAAATATAAGTTTTGTATAATCACTATTTTAGGCGGCACAAGTGATCCGTTGATCACCATAATTGCATGTCATTAGGTTTGCATTGTTCCCCCCCCCCCCCCGCTCTTTTTCTAATATTTTTTTTTGTTTTTGTTGATAGAAAATTCCTGTCTTGAAAATGCACATGTAGGATAAACCCGGGGGGCCACTTAGCCATGCGGTTGTACACATGCGTGAACAAAAAAACACGGAAAAAGGGGGGTATTTTTGTCAAGAGGCACGGTCCGTACATTTCGTGTTTAGGGGTCAGAAAACACCGATTTTCAACAAAAGGGGTATATTTTCAAAATCCAACCACCCAAAAATTACCCCAAACTCGTTTGGGGAAATTTTTTAGACTAAGGCATAGGGTTTAAACTTGTTTATTTAGAAAAACTTGTTATGGGGGTAAATTGAAAGGAATAACCGTGTGAAATCCTTGTTTAGGGGTCATTTTTAAGGCTACTCAAAAAACGTGTTTAAGGGGTATTTTGAAAACCTTTGTTCACGCATGTGTACACCATTATAGCTAAGTGGTCCCCCCGGGAGGATAAAACATATTCAATCATGGCAAACTCTTACAGTTATTTTGATTCCCATTCTTCTGGCATATATTGTGAAAGGTATACATACAGTTCCACAACCCAACTCAGATTATCCTTATATTGTCAACATTGACCTCAACAACTTTGTGTTATACAATATTGCTGTGAAAAGTATGCACAGTAACTGACATGAATGATGGAGAGTTACATTCTGTTCTGGTAAAAGTTCTCAATTAACATCATCTTACCTTAGATATTTTTCAAGTTCCTTACAAAGTAAATTACAAAAAGAATGCTTTTGACTGCAAGAAAATGTGTGAGGCACAAATTGAAATGCTCAATTAGAGAAATGGAAAAACTGCAGTTATACGATCAAAATACCCCATAGGTCGGGTACTCCTACCAAAAGAAAATTAAAACAGGATTTGGAATCAGAAAGTAGAAAAGGCACAGGCTTAAAATGATTTAGAGGCTGTCACAATTCCTGGTTTCAAACCAGGTACTAAAACAGCAGGTTGATAAATTGAAAGATCCAAAGAAAAAAAAAGAGGTCATAGGGGTAGAGGTAAAGGTAAATTGTCATACAAAAAATCACAGCGGTACAAAATTAGAGCAAAAATCTTTCTGATTTCAAAAGTGTTATAAACAAAACTGCACAAAATTCAGGTTTTATGCCTGTCAACCTCAAAATTTTTCCTTTAATTATATGCTTATATTCTCTCTTTGCAGATGGAGAGTCTGCGCACTCAACAACACACTCCAGATCAGAAGTCAGCCTTGATGACCAACTACTGAATGATAAGAGGGCATTAATGCTCATTTCTGTATAAACGTGTGGGCCTATATCAATCCTTTGTACCCATCCATATTTTCTGAATCAGCCTTGTTTGCATGATTAATGGTAAAGGAACTGTGAATTCTAATGACGTAATGTCAAATAACTCAAAACACTGAGCACATTAACGCCAACTGGCTGCAGTCTTATCCTAGTCTACATGTACATAGTAAAACATTTATACCTTGCTCATTGGACAGATATTTTGCTGCCAAATTTTGTTTCAGATTTTCTGTAGATAAACCATTATATTTTGACAAATTCCTGCAAGCATAGATATTTGAACAATTTTTGAATACGCTAGACTGACATATTGCAGAAAGCTTCAAATCCCTTGTACTTTGGAAAAAAGGAAAATATTTCAAAATTCAATATCTCTGAAACAACCCTTGCAGATTTTTTCTGCAATTGAGAGGCTCTATTAAGTTAATGAGTATTTCCCAATTACATGATCTCAAAGGATAAGTGTGTAATCATGATGAGCAGCTTTCAATTTTCAACAGTACCCGCAAGCAGCCTGAATATTTGGCATGCACCTACCCTGGACTGCCATGCCATTTCATTTTTGGTTAGATACATAGCTTCATTTCAAACAAAGTACTATTCAAGATGAAAACCATGACTTTTTAGGTGTACACTTTTCCATTTCCGAGTTACACCCATTTGAAATACGAGAGGGTGATCAATTAATCTAATAGAGCCGCAGACAATGGCAGGATTATTAAGTGAAAGTACTTATACATCATTGCATGCCATTGACATCATGATAAAATGTTGAAATTTTTAGCTTTCTAATTTTTCTTTTCTTTTCTTTTCCCAGATAATAGCCTTGATGGTTACATTGAGGGCAATCGTGAACTTGTAGATCAACTGGGACCATCGTCACACTCAGCACCGACAAAGAAAAAACATCAACATAAGTCTGATGACATGGCAGTATCAACAGCAATGACAAAACCAGTCCAGGTACTCAAACTGCTGAACTTTCTATCTATTGCCCATCAATGATGATATCCTCCATGGTTCCGTTTCTGTTCACCACCATTACTATTAGTATTAGCTGTAACTAAAGATATTCGCTGAATTTGCTTATTTCATTATCAACATTTTATTTGCAGGAACATCAGTGGCATCCCTCACATCTAGTACACCCATGGGAACTTGTGATCACGAGGAAGCTGATTCTCGGATGTGTATTCACGTGCAAGATGCCCTGGAAAAGGGTGAAAGGCAAATTGTAGTACAAACTGTGGACACTGATGTTGTTATTATCCTAATAGGAGTATTCTCTTATCTTTTTGCCCTTAACCCGGATCTAGACATCTGGGTGGCATTCGGTATGGGCAAAATATTTCAACGCTATTGAATTAACACTATCTGTCAGAACTTGGGTTGAGCTACATCAAGAGGACTTTCTAGGTCCCATGTCTTTACAGGTAGTGATACCACATCACAGTTCCACAGTTTCCATAGAGGAAAGAAGTCAGCTTTTGAAATTTTGAATTTGTACACCCAAGTGATGGATGCCATTTTATCTGTTTAAAGGGGCAATTCATGATCCACCTTTCACCCTCAAGGTCACCTCTACCAAAATTGAGTTTTTTAGCTTATAAGAAGCCTCAAGTGGTATATGTTACGATCCACAAACCATTTTTTCATATGTGTTTGCATTTTTGAGAAAAATGAGAAAATGTGTCATTTTCTAATTATTGTCGGGGCCCCGACAGTAATTACAACACAGTAGTCTATGGGGATTTTCAAAATGCTTAAAAGCTTGTAACTTGAAAACGAATGGTCGGAATCGAGTGAAATTTTCAGTGTATATTTATGTTAATTGTATTCTTCTATTTATTTAGCCAGAAAAGAGGCCATGTGAAAATCATGAATTGCACCTTTAACATCACCCATTCCATGGACTAGAACTAAATTCGTCTGAATTTCAAATACCTTGGGAGATGTAAATGAGTTGAGACAACTGTTTTCAAAAAAGGCACTGACTATGGACAATACTCCAGGAACATTCCCCAAACATAAGTAAAAAAAACCAATATTTTTTATTTATAATATACCTGACTCAACCTGTAGCATAAATTAAATATCCCTGTTTATTTGAAGCTCAATGAAATTTCCATTGTCTTATTTTGCAGGTAGCACTTCTGGAGCACTCAAAACGAGCTCTTTACCAAGCAAGCATTTGGACTTCTAGCTTAAATGCACACCAGAATATACCAACCCCAGATGGTTTTGGATGAACAGCCGTTGTCAACTCAGTCCCGGCAGTATCACAAAAAAACTGTCAAAAATATTGGCATACAGTAAAACATTGAACAACTGAAGACTAATACAAATGCACAAGAATCACCACTGAAACAAACACAGGCAGAGTGTGATAAGCTAAATGCAAAACTTGATGAAATGGAGGATAGGTCGAGTAGAAATTATTTAATATTATTATTTGTAATTAAGCAGGAGGAGGAAAATGAGAGTTGGAGAAAATCTGAAGAGCTAGTTCCTAATGTTATTAATACAGAGATGAACATAACGGATGACTTTGAAATAGAACACGTTCATAGAATTAAAAACGGCCCCGTAAGGCACAAACATTTTCCTCAACCAGGATTATTGTAATCAGCAACAGAAATACATCACCAGGTTTCTCTCATAAATACCACCTGGACACTCAAGCGCTATGTCCCAAAGCACTGTATCGACCTCATATGCTATATATTCCATACACCACTCCTACGACAACATGTCCAATTAAAGAGGATGATATTAACGGCACAACCACCTTCAAGAAGGAAACGTGGAGGGCAGCTAATCAGCTGAGGAGTATCAAAGGTTCCATTATGGATGTGCCAGGTGGTGGTAAGACAGTTCTGTCAAGTCACATACCAGAAACTGCTCCTGCAAAAGGAGGGAGACGTCATGTGTTCTTCAGGACAGAAAAGAAGTAGTTATGCAAATGCGCCACATTCCAGAGTTGTCACCTATGCTCACACATGGTGGCAGTAGCCCTGAATGATGACAGGTTATATGAGTGCTTGGCTTCACCCTCCCATAATTCAGTGATGGATCATGGCATATAGTTTTAAATTTGTTGTTGGTAGTTACTTACATGTACCTTTATAATTTTTATAGTGATAGGGTTCGATGGGATTCAATAGGATTAACCTTACAGTTGAACATGCTGATCAAGAATTGTCAAAACAGGATACAGCAGATTCAAAGATCGGAAATGGTAAGATGTTTAACACTTTAACTGCCAAACTACCCAATTTTGGTAGGTAAAGTTCGTTGACCTCACCAAAACTGTATTTTTTTATAATTTTTGCTAATTATAGAATACAATTATTTTTGTCAAAACAATCTTATGGAATTAGAATACTGAACGTAAAATAAGATTATTATTTTCTAATTAATAAATCTTTCGCAAAAACTTGAAATTAGAAAACAATAATTCAGTGATATACAAATAACAGCTATTCATAATTTTATAATGGCTGCAATAGCTTGGGGTGTCAATAAGCAGTCAATATTTAGAAAGGAGAAATAATGATACCAGTCTGATTTTTGTCTTGACTGGAAATTTTTGGAAGAGATATATCTTATCTTATAAGCGCCCATCGTCCAATGCTTTAATTCCTTAATTTTCCTGTTCTGTTTCATTGTAATATTTTTAGATGGTGTACCTATACAGACAAAATCAAATATATCCTTCGCTTACATTGATCAGGACCATTACAATGACCTGTCTCAGACTACCTGTATGATGTTCTTCAAACAAAGCATGAATTAGTGCGGTTTTATGTTCCTGTAAGTCATTATTTATCACACTGGGTAATATACAAGGTATCATTACATGTGATTTATTTTTGTTATTATCTTCATCAAAGCTTTATTCAAGTTTTGAACACCCATTTGGCCCACTTAGGTCTTGATTGTTGTATTACTCTTATACACATGGGACTGCTTGTTTTCCTAGTATCTCTTGCAGCAGTTAATAATATTCAGAATCTCACTTCTTGGTTCGGTCATTCTACTCCTATGCTAAGTTCCTCATTGTATGTTCATTATAGTTTGAGTCAAATTCATTTATGAAAAATGTCAATCTTTTGAAGTTTAAATATGCAAAATTTTTCTTCATATAAATTTGAAACATTTTCTTGTCTTCCATAAGCTGAGTAAAGATCATATGGAATTAATTTTTAGAATGTTATATTACTCTTGTCATCCAAAACTTTCAAATGAGCAAATTGCACTGCAGGCTTCTTGAGGATGATTCCTTTGCATACAAGTAGTACTCGCTGGGCATATATTGGCTGTACAGACAGAGTTTTGTAAGTGGAAGATATATATATAGTATCAGTTCGGCGGAACTCACAATTTGGATACGTATCTGAATTTGCACAAAAAATTAATCAAAATACGTACTGCACTTGACACAAGTTGCGATGGAAAAATCCTTATTACCACTCTCTAAGAGGTCTAGATGATCACTGAAGTATAATAGTATGGCCAAAACTTAGGTTTCCACTATGACATCATTTCATGTGCAAGGCAATCACAGTGTTCAGTGTAACTGGGCAATTAATATATCCATCTTCAAACTTGGGAAATGATAATAAAATATCAATAGCAGAGTCAATTCCATCTACAATGTCCCTGTTTGATGACAGTAACACGGAAAGTAAAGAATTTGACATGCTGTTCGTTTATAGTGATAAACCTCCTCCTTTGGAAAGACAAAGATGTTACAACCTGAGCCAAAGTACCAAATCAGAACAGCAACCCAACAAGTGCATTCTCACAAAAAATATATCGCCAATGACTAGAGAGAAACCTGCAACCAAAGATCTCATGCTTTCAGGAGTGCTATTTGCATCGCAACCACCACCAACAAGAGAGAAAATTGCCTGTGCCTCACCGTCAGCATCCTTGCAAACAACAAAGCGACCAGATGTTTCAACACCATCACCAGTGTCCTCCATACCATTGAACCTGAAGGAGATCAAGTTTGCCAAGTCAACTACATGGTCAAATGTAACACTATGATTGGGATATAGACATGGAAATGCTTTTTAGTGATGTGAAAGCATTTTCAGAGATCTGTATGCATGTATATATTTTATGAGTATAATTTACAAAAGCGATCTTTTGCAGTTGGGGTTTTCTTGTACCAGCATATTCAATTATCAGTTGTAAATCAAAAATTGTTTGGTCGCTATGTTTACATCTTTTACATTTCAGATTGACCTCTTGAAGAAGGCAAAGCGTTATATCACAAATGTCACTAACCTCGTTCCTCTTCCACAAGAACTTGAGAATGTTATCTAACCATCAGGTACATTAAAATTTTCAAACTTTACTTTAAATGCGAAAAAAAAAAATGAACAGCTTCCCATACAGGCCCATACAATCCAATGCAAGATGAAAGGTCAAAATTCCCGAATGAAAGGTATTGATTTGATTGACAGATCAATAATCTTATTTTACCAGTCGTCTATAAATTTTCTCGCATTTCGTGCGTAATTTGATTTTCGTTGACGGAGCATTAAAAATGGAGTCGGACGAAAAAGTTTGTGTTAATTGTGGAGCACTATTTGTTTGCAAAAACAAAAAATATAACAGGCAAAAGTTATGCTCTAATTTGCCAAAGTCAACAATATCAGTGGCGGAACTTATAAAGAAGGAGTGGAAAGTATGATCCCTTTCGCCGTCAGTTAAATCAAAATTTGTATGCACCACTTGTGTACACCAGCTAACACAAATAAATAATGCCAGCGATAAGATCACCTGAGCTAAACGTACTTTTGAGGAGAGCAACAAACAGACACCAACATCAGATTCGGGCCTGTGGAAGAACGCCAAAGTCATAACTCCACCAAGTAGAGCTTCTCCACAAAGAAAGAAGCAAAGAATTTTAAAGGGCGAAACTGATAAAGAGGTACGATAATAATGTAAATATGGTCAAATGAAAATAAATGTCTTTATATGAAAGTGTGTTTCATAAGGCCTATGTAACAAAATTATTAGTTTCCCGTCACCTGCCCTCATAACTTTTTCAATTTGCCCAAAACTTTCATTATTTTCATTAAAAAATCAATTATTTGACAATTGAAATGGAAATAATCTAAATTGAAACTCTCTAAATGTCTGACATACCCTGCTGATCATAATGAGCAGTATTTTCTTAGTAAATGTCTCAATTTGTTCATCTTTGAAGGAATCGTAGTGAAAATTATAGTGATGGTTTATGATTTCAAGTTTTCAATGATTACCGATCGTGTTGGCCCGTATCGGTGGTGGCCCGGCATATGTGTGCCTTAAGCTGGTTTCAGACTAGCCTGCAACAGGCAAAAATTTAAAGTGCGCAAACTCGACCTTGTCACATCACAAAATAATTGCGGCAAGCATGACAAGCCGATATATCGATTACCCTGTCGCGATGGTCGCAATGGCACAGTATTTTGAGTTGGGAAAAAATTCAACTTTTCTTGCGAGAGACCAATGCGACAATATGCAAATGTGTCGTGCTACAGTGCGACAACTCAAAATTGAAATGCTTTTCGTGTGCCGCAACTTCATGTGCCGCAACGACAGCTACGTAGTCTGAAACCACCTTTATACGCATGGGACCAATCTGCTTATCGTACCAGTAGGATGAATGACTAATAGAAACCTCATCACGAGGAGATGATAAACTCATATACTCATCTCTGGGAGATATATTATCGTTAAAAAAAGCTTTATATCCTTGTACCTATATTCAGTTCATCTATCTCCCAACTTTAGATATATGGATAGGTTATGATCAACTTCTGGAAGATGACATGTTAAAATCATATCTGGAAGGTAAGGTATACGATTTTGATGATCTTCGATATATGTAATGTCAGTTCTGATACGGATTTTCCTATAGCTCCTTCAAAGCTTGGCGCAATCCCATAATCATACTTGGTATTCTTGGTGTATACCCAAAACCAGCCATACCAGGGCTCGAATTCATCTTAACTTTTCTCTCTGGTCCACTCGACTGGCCACCTTGAAAAACAGTAATATTCAAACCTGCACCCTACGGCCTAGGAGATGGGCCAGTACATGTTCGCAGTGCAGAACATTTGTAAACTAAAACAACCAACTGTTGAGGTCAAATGTCAAGATACTAACCTCACATTTATCATAGATTCTGAAACGGATAAAAACCTCATCAGTTCGGCAACGTACGATAACCTCACCATTTACCATTAACAGTCATTTCTTGGCTCTGTCAGCTTCTTTTTTGGCGTCTCTCTTTCTCTGTCTCTTTTTGGCTTCAAATCCATCTATCAACTCTTCACAGTACAGATAGGAATTAACTACTATTCAACAACAACAAGATGCTGTATTCACATGTGTGGTTTGCACATTAGCAGATGTGCTTGGGAGTTTGCGTGAATGGCGAGGTTCTAATCTTCCCCTTGACCCATCAAGACTGCTATATTTATGTTCAGCTCTTGATAAACAGTTTGTAATCGGATCTTTCGAAGATCCAAAGTATGTTTTGCAGAAGATTATTGCGGCAGGGTTTCATGCGTATGAAGAAGGCCCCTGTCCTGAGGTACAGGTTTGCAAGACTGCTCGTCCATACGAAGTAGCATTTTATACTTTTAATGGCAATCAAGATGGAGGAGTTTTTGTAGTGTTATGTAAGATCCCATGGCAAAACTGAGTGTCCTGCAATCTGCTATCTCCGCTGCTGTCATATTGAAATTGAATCAGCCTGCGCAATGGCACCATGTCCTGTTATATGGACTACTCACTTTATATATGGCGGCGCGTTTTGAACTGGCAGATTTTTCGGTTTAACCTTTTTTTTTTAAATATTAACTTTGAAAAGCGTCAATTTTGCTTTGAATGTAAATATTGTCTTTCATGAACGACCTACCACAGGAAAAGTATACATTTTCTGAAAGGAAATTTCACAAGGAATTTAAATATTTGCTTGTTTTTTTGGTAGGGGGAAAAGAAAGGGGGTTAGTTCAAATCAAACACCACTTTTTTTTTGAAAAAAATATCTGACTTTAGGCAGGTAATTTTTTTTAAACAACACCCTATGGCCAAACAAACATCATTTTTGTGTTTCTTAGCTCAAGAGCTTTTCATAAATGTATACTTTTGCTATCAAACCTGCTATATAGTTTTTTAGATGTGCAAGGATCTTCGTGACATGCACAAATCGCGCAATTTTTTGTTAATTTTTGTTAAAATCATACTCTTGCAATTTACAGATCTACATATCTACTTCTACATATTAATATTTGTATAAACCTTATTAAAAAGTAATAGTTTTAAGCATATGTTCACCTTATTTACTTGTATTGAGAGTTCTGGGAGCAATAATTTGTCAATTCAGTCACTGATACTGGAAGAAATAGAACAGACGATATCACACTCATCCTCTTGTTTTAAAAGGTAAAGATGCTGATGAGTCACTAGGTCAACTAAATACATCTCAAGGTTGTTCTTGTAACTCACTGGCCATATGGTTTGTTTGAAGATGTAGGCCACATTGACTAACCACTTGGACTAAAA
>JXSR01S013754.1:14921-37188 GCA_000969725.1 Ophiothrix spiculata
ATCATTAAAATCATCTTGTGCACAACAGATTGGCCACTCACATATTATGTCTGACTTATGATACTGCTTTACGCAATAAAATGTTATAATAATAAATTACATTTTCAGGGGCCTGTAACACATGTCACTTGTAACCAGTTCTACTATCATTGCAAATAATCTGTGTGGACCTATGTTTTTTACCGGGACTTTCTACCCCATAAACCATTCGTGGAGTGATTTAGTGTTGTGCGGTCTTGTATTAATACATGCAGTAAAATATTTCTTTATTAACTGACCATCAGTGGTGTGCCAGTTAGGGAAAAGGCCCATTCGGGGATCTTGACAATAAAAAAAGATAGAAAAGAAAGGGGAAGGGAGAAAAAATCAAAAGAAAAGAAAAGAAAAATAGTTTTTAAATGTTTTAAAAATCGTTGAAAAACTTGCTGTGCGCTTGTGAGACTTTTTTTTTAACGTCAAAAAAATTTGGGTTTACTTTTTCTTTTTAGTTGTATGTCATTCAGAGGAAACTGATGGTTGTGCCCCACCACTCAAAAAAATCCTTGGCACGTCACTGCTGACCATGTGCTAGATTTAATTTAAAAATGATAAAGTCGGCTATTTGTTACTCTATGAAAGCTCTCGAGATTATGCTACTTATTTATTTTGCTTTTTCTAATTGGTCCATGTTACGGGCTATCTCTAAGAATACTAAATTCAATTATGTATAATTGTGTAGAAAAATTCAAATTCGGTGGACGCGTCTCAAAAGTTTTTTGAATTTTGAATACTTTTGTATAAAAAAGCTGTGTCACAAATTGTAATCCTAACTTTTGATTGATCAATTGAGGCTGTTCCATGTTAATTAATTATTTGAATCAATACTTTAGGTTCAATGACAAAGTCTACAATATCTCTGTAGCTTAACTAACTTTTGTTTCAACTCCTTTCTTAGATACAATGTAAATAAAAGACTAGTGTGTTTAACAAATTTCAAGAAAACCAACTCTGTCAGAGTTGAAACTTTTATAAAATTGAAACACTCCATAGCCAACTGTCACACACTGTAAGTTTTAATGCCAAATTAGACAACTGCATCTGACAGAATTATAACAAATTGTTAAATAAGAACTGAATTTTACTTTCAATTTTCACCAAATATAGGCCTACAGTTTCCTGAAAACTGATGAGAATCAGATTCCTGTAAATGGTGTTTCAAATTTACCCCTTACCTTGATGTCTGTTAGTAGGAATAATTTAACTCTCCCTGTATATTATTAGGTACCAATTGGTCTTCAGGGCACTCTTTTAACTCTTTATCAGAATTCCTGGGAGTGGTTTAATCCCTTACCTTGATACTCCCTTACCTTGATGCCTGTCAAAGTAGGAATAATCTAACGCCCTCTCTGCACTGCTGGGTACTGATTGGTCTTGAGGGCGCTCTATGAACTCTTTATCGGTATCCCTGGTACCATAATCATCTGACTGCCTTGACATGGTATGGTATCCTTTTGTGAAATATAAAAGAAGAATAGAATATAAAATAAAATTCATTGTAAGCATGTGTCATTTTCCACCTTTGGGTTTGGAGACTGAGAGTTTGACCAAAATATTTCAAAATATCCTCTTCGCAACCCTAAAGACAATGTCCATGGACATGCTAACGGTCGTAGTTTGGTAAAATATTATTTTTGGGGGTAAATTTAAAATATTTATGCTTTCTTCAAAACACATGCAAAGTTTCATTTTAAATGCTAAGTGGAAATATGAAAACAATCTACATTTTGCAGGGACTTCTGTTTGAGGGGAGTGAGCTCTACTGAGCCACCCTGCTCCCCTCAAATGCTTTATAGGAGCTCAATTAATAGGGCGCCTTGCATATATGAATTTCCAGATAGCTCCCCTGATTGTTTTCCTAAAGAATTTCAAAGAGAGCTGTTGATAGAGCCCCTGCAAATTTCAAATGGAAGTCCCTGATTTTGTAACAACCATTTACAGAAGAACATGAGTCTTAATGATCTTTGAACTTAACTTGCAAATGTCCATCAGTGAAGTTCAATTAGACTTCACTGGATATTTTACTGTCATTTTACTCATCATAACACAAGCTTTGCAAATCTATGACAAGAAGCCGCTTTTGTGGCTCATTGGTGGTTCATGTTCAAAATAGATAAAATACATACAAAGGATTTATAGTGCACTATGCCGCCCTGACTTGTAATTCAACATGGCCTCAGCACACTGAGGTGTGTGCTGATCACTTTGGCCCAAGTACACTCCATTCCACAAGAAGTATCATTTCATGTTTTGCAGCAACCTTTAGGGGTGCTGACCCTTGATCAGCTCATATACAAACCTTAACAATCCGGATCAGCTCCCCAGTTTTTGTATGGGTTTCCACGAGACAGTTAACAATTAGTTTCATTATCCAAAAGAATTTCAAGCACACTCAACTTCCGGCACCGCTGGAGTTGAAACTTGGGACCTCACTGTAAACAATTACCTTACCGTTTGAGCTAACTAGACTTGATATAGTGTCTGATTCAACAAATAATCTTACCTTGATGGGATTCCAACTCAGGTACTTTCTGTTGTTGGTACTGGTGGCTACGTCTGACAGAATCAAAATTTGGATCAAATCTGCTATATCTCACTAACTGATGAAACTCATCATATGCATCTTGGTGCCTTGGATCCACAGAGTAGTCTCTTCCAAAATGAGTAGGTTGTCTCTCAGAATCTCTTCCAAAGTAAACTGTTGGTCTCTCTGAATCTCTTTCAAAGTAACCAGATGGTCCCCTGTCAGAGGACGGCATACGCTGATAGCTTTGATGAGGCACAGATTTGGGATGGTCATGTCTAGATTGGTGAATCGGATCTGAATAACCATGTGGCATAGCCCGATAGTTAGGCATTTCTAATGCTGGATGCCTATCACAATCATGTGATAGCTGACTGCTAAGTCTCTGTGACTGATGTGCGGTATTTCTTGTATCTGTTGCAGTATAACTTTCTGTATTTGAAATTCTTGAATTATATGAACTAGCTTGTGTGTGCTTTGAGTTCTGTTTGTCCATATTTGATGGCATCACTCCTGGTTCTTGCTTTAT
This sequence comes from Ophiothrix spiculata, assembly GCA_000969725.1. Lineage (NCBI taxonomy): Eukaryota > Metazoa > Echinodermata > Ophiuroidea > Amphilepidida > Ophiotrichidae > Ophiothrix > Ophiothrix spiculata. The sequence goes on from JXSR01S013754.1 coordinate 18,011, forward strand.
TTTTTTGACAACAGAATCCATATAAGGCATTTCAGATTCCATATAAGGCACATCATGATGCCTTTTGGATGTGTCTACTTGTGGTACATCTTGATACGATCTTTTAGGGATGTTAATACATCCTATCTGTTCCTGGACAGATCTTATTGGGACATCCATGTGTGCGGAGGGTGGCATATATGGCCTTCTATGGACATTCATTGTATCTTCATATGGTATGTCTCGGAATTCTTGATGAGCACTGAAGTGACCTGTAAATGTATAAAATAATGCAAGTAAAAATGAGAACATTGTTTCTTAGCACATTCAAGCCTGAGTACAATAAGGATATGACAAACATTAAAGTCTATCTTATAAATAAATTCCCTTACAATCGCGTTCAAAATATTCAAACAATTATGCCTCTACGCAGTCCATGCGTATGCGTAATTCAGAATTTAGATCACCTGACACAGCTGACGCATGACGATCGTTTTGACTGGTCAATTTTCCCCAGTGACAAGAACTTGGCGTGGCGATCGCAGGAAAAACCAATCACATGCAACTGTGTGAATTGCAGTGTGTCGCGTACGGTGCAGAGTACTACTTGACAACACGCGTTAATGAGTAAAAAAAACCCCCGCGAAACGGGGAGCTTATTTCGAAGATTGACTGTATGTACAATTGAAAACACCAAAAGGACAAAAGCAGGAGGCTAAAGTATTGTTGGTATTTCCATGAATTTTCAAACCTGAATATACCACAGCCATTTTTCTTCTTTTGGATGTGCCAACAGAGATCTGAATATGTCATGCAGGTAATGTTTCAATGTGCAGAAGCCATAGATTTAGTGGGGAGATACCAGACTTGCCACCATTCTGGCATATGGAGATCAAATTGTTGCCAATCATGCATGGTTTGCATCATGTAATTAATACGTGTGAGTATTGAAAACACATGTGTCCAGTTTTGCATTTTGGTTGGTGTTAAACCTAATCTCTGCACTCCTGGTTGACTAGTTGATTTTGGCATGACTCAAGGGGGCCTGAATACCCAAATTTGACAGCACTCTATTATAGATGACAACACAATAGGTGGTATAGGCAGTCTGGTATCTATTCACTATATCTATGGTAGAAGCTAAACTTATAGTAAAAAAGTATGCTACAAGGTAGTAATTAACAATGCACCTAAATTACTGTTAAGAAGAAACCACATCACTGATTTCAGAAATGATGTTTTCAATAGTACATGCACTAATTGAAATTTTATCACCTTCACTATGGAAACAAATCAATGTCCAAATATTCGAGCAGTCATTAATGAGTCACTCTCATTCAGATATAGCACATTCTCAAAGAAATTTTTTGAGGCTAGTTGAGAATTAATCTCAAGCAACAATTTAAACACAGTGATGACAAAATATGTTTAACATTTAACTGGCCAAGAGGGGGCATATTGACTCAGCATTTGATTTGCACATCAGGGAAATAATGCAAAACTTTACATATGCTTCTCTTGGTTGCTAAAAAAAATCAAATTGACCTGTTCTTGTGCTAATTATATATAAGCATGAATTAGAATTTCAATTTAGCAATGTTGTGGTATTTATGATGTGAACCAAATTTTATTGAAAAATTCCTTTGGGAAATTCTCAAAATTTTTTGCTCAAACAAGACTATTTTTTTCTTGTTGGTCGTTTTGAAACAACATGTCCAATTTTCAGAAAATTGCTGTGTTTTGATTCGTTCTTAATAACCTGAGTTTAATGGTAATTTTGTGTTGTGTGTTTCTGATGCTTGGTCTATATGGACCCACTCTTGATCACAAACGGAAGGGTGAAAGACTTTGATCCAAAAATGTCAAAAAATTTCACTCCTGACACCATTGTTGGCAAAATATGACATTTTTGACCTATTTTTGGCAATATTTCAAAAAATAAGATAACAAATCAAAAATTTGAGAAATGCGTTCCTAGATATTGCTTTATAGATTCTAAAAAGTAAAATGGTTCAAAATTTTAGCAAAGCAAAATTTAGTTAGCTTTCCCTTAAAATTTTAGGTCCAGAAACATGATTTTTTGACCCTAGGTCCAAAATTACACATTTTGGTCCAAAAATATCCCAACCATCATGTTCATTCAGTATGCAAATCCGCCTCTAGAATCGTATACTTTAATTTGAATTTAATTATCTGTTGCTGAGTTCTTAGAGAGCAAAACACATTTCTGAAAAAAAAAGGGTTGACGGGGCCCTGAAGGGGCTGCTTCAACACTCAACCGGCAGTTACCGGCTGGTTCTGGCATGTTCAACCAAAATAAACAAAAGCCAACTGCCTAAAACTGGCAGACAACTGCCGGTTGAGTTTTCAAGCAGCCTCTGAAGTTTTTACTTGATAAAAAACAGACTTATCTATAAAAAGATAGGTATTGTACACCACTCACCTCCCATTTCATCATAGCTCTCCGTCTTTCTTTCATATTTCACATGACCAACAGCCACAGATTGCTGACTATCTCCTGAATTTTCACGTCCTTTACTGATCTCACCACCCATACCCCTAGCTATTGTCAATTGGTCTTCAGATAAAGTCCTATGCAAAGGCTGTTCAGGGTATCTACTACTACTGTATGCAAGCATTTGGTCGACTGAATTTCTCTGCGAGGGTTGTTCAGGGTATCTGCTACTATTACTGCCTGTCTGTATTGAAGTTGCCCCAACAGATGTGTTGCTCTGCAATGGCTTCTCATGGTATCTGCTCTGGTCTTGTGTGGCAGCCTGGTGTTCATTGTACCTTCTTCTGTGCTCTTGTTCATCCACATGCTGCCTTTCATGTGTAGGATGTGCACGCAAGGTTTTAACATTTGTGCCTGGAGTTGACTGGGAACACTCTGATCCAGGATTTTCAGATTTGATAGCTGGCTTTTGCATTACCTTACCGAAGGATGAACCATGAGCAAGAGAATGGAACATCTAAAACAAGAAAGGAAAAAAAAAACCTCAGTCTCTTAAACAAAATGAGTTTTTATAAGTGAAAGTTTTTATAGTGATATGGTGAAATATAACAGGTTTGAGAAAGTTGGAATACACCACAATACCTTGATCAACACCAAATAGGTGGGCCTATTCACATTGTGAATTGAAACAGATAAGAATGTGCGTACCTGAACACAGCAGAACTGCACGAGACGTAGCGTACGTAGTATGTGTGACTCGCGCATCAACATCTATGACGTGCGTGTGTAAGTGGGATTATGCTTACTTGCGGATGAAGAAAAGTCTCAAAATTTCCGCCTATTTAGTGTTGATCAAAGTAAACAGACAGCAAATCTCTTAAGGGTCACTTCAAAACTGGCAGTTGACCAGCCAGAATAGGCGTTTCTGCACAGTTACTTCTGTTTAGAATAATAGTAACCACTCAGAACCACTGGTTAAGTCTTGAAGTGATCCCTTAGGGGTCATCATCCTATGTTTGAACACCTTGAACTACCACCTCTCAACTATTATAATCCCCAACCATGCCTCACATCTAAACCTACCAGTATGTGTTGAATCCATGGACATGTTTCAGAGAGCTGTGGTACAGTCATAGATAGCAAGTCATAGTGATGCTGCTGTTAGCATTACTTAAACACTCTCATTCCCCACCCAATCCCCAACCATGATGACTTCCAAACCTACCAGTAAATGTCTGTGTTGAATCCATGGACACATTTCAGAGAGTTGTGGTACAGTCATAGATAGCAGTTCTCTCAGTGGAGCAGCTGTTAACATCACTTGAGCACTGAACGCATTCAAGCAGGGGAAATGGAGCAGGACTTTCTCATGCTGTAGAGAAAAAGAAGATAAGAGATCATAAGAATTACATTGAAACAAGGAGAAAATAAAGAAACTTGACAAATCTTTTCTAACAATCTTGCAATATTCATATACTACAAAAATGTACAGATTGTGTCTAGATATATTGACCCTTTTGATCCGATAGAACGTCCGAGCATTTCAAAAGGAGTTTAAGAGAGAATGCTCAGACGTTCCAATTTGTATTGAGTGTAATTCAGTATGGGCTGTACACCTACTGTACACACCTATATAGCAATTCAGGACCAAAAGGGTTAATGCTGTGTAAGTAAAGACTGATTTTTCTCAGAATTTGCATCTGAAAACATAAGTACTTTCTGTTATAGTTTTAATTGTAGTAAAGGCCGTATATTATTTGGAGAAACAGTCTAAGCAATTATAGATATAAAAATTCTAATGGTTGGCCATTTCTTTAAAACATGTTTCTTACTTTGCAAAGGCAGATAAAAACTCAAAATATCATGCTCGACACCCTCTTTACTTGTGGTGCTATTTGAGGCCTTTCCAGATTGTGGTGCCAAACCAAAAATATGCACGCCGTATGAAATACAAGTGGCACATGAACTGAAAAGAGTCATGACGTATGCTACAAATCATGTAGATTTAAGTTTGAAAACACAGTGCTGATTATCTAGATTTCCTTTACCTTACTGACTGTGTTAGTCAACCATGGTCTCATGTGCCAATCAGCTTTGTCCCAATGTTTGGTTGTTTGTGAGGCTTGGTCTGCTATATGACGTATGTGTTGAGCTACAGTTGCCAGGCTGTCTGCATGCAACACCTTGTAGAAAAAAGAAAACAAAAGCAGAAAATAGCCTCACAGTAGAAAGTCTTTTTTATTTTAATCATTTTGCTCAAAACCATTAATCTTAACAGACAATTGTAAACTGATGCTGCATATAGCCTTGACAGATTATTTACAGTCTGTCTCCCTTCTGTCTCTCCTATCTTTACTTCAAACTATCAGTCTTGACAGAGAATTACACACTGCATGTAGTTTAAATGAATCATTTACAGCCATCTCCCTTACATTTGCATTAGTGCAACTCTGTCAAAACCATCAGTCTTGACAGAGAATTGCACTAATGCTGCGAAAGATTATTTACAGCCTGTCTCCCTTACCTTTGCTTCAAAACCATCCGTCTTGACAGAGAATTGTACTAGTGCTGCATGTAGCCTTGACAGGTTATTTACAGCCTGTCCACCAAGAGGATACCTGCAAAATTACATTACAAAAAATCAAGTTTTGTTCTGTTCTAAGCTTTCAATTTGACAATTTGACATAAAAATAATAATAAGACCTTCAGAAAGTATATCACATCGTAATTAGGAACCTAGGAATAGTAATTGTAGCAAAAGCTAAAGCATTTGCCAAAAAAGTAAGTTCTAAGAAAACAAAAATTCTAAATCAATTGTTCGCAAATTTGTTTCCAAGCCAGTCAATGTCCAAATACAGGAAAACTACAAGAGGGCTATAAACATAAGTCGTGCTGCTTTCAAAGTACGGCAGACATATTTTCCAACGTTACTCTTTCCCTAATAAATTGCTCCCCACAATTGCTCATAACCGTAAGTTGAAAAGCCCTGGGGCCAATTTCACTAACATTTAACGATAGTCGCTAACCCCATTTTGATTGCTAACTCCAAAAATGATCGCAAAATAGGGAGTATTTTTAACAATTTAGTGATCATTTTTTGAGTTAGCGACCAAAACAGGGTTAGCCACCATCGCTAAATGTTAGTGAACTCGGGCCCCGATCTGAACACATTTCGATGTTGTCTGTGTTCACTTTACACTATAATACAGTATCATGTGTGCAGCCTAGTCCTTCCAATTTGGATGTTGAGATGATGCCAATTATCCTATACTTTGTTGTTGAGATACTTACCCTGCATTTTTGCCTTTGTCTTGATACAGTATGAGCCAGCACTGAGAAAACTGCAGAGACAACTTAGTGATTCTGTTGACCACTGGTTCAACGGATTGCGGCTCTATGAGTTTGTGCATTTCTTGTAAGATGATCCCAATCCGTTCGTCAATAATCAGATCAGCCGTGTATAACTGCAAAGTGTCACATTCTGCCAAGATTTTGGAGTAGTTGCGCTCCAGTAACATGATGTCATGTCTAGAAACAAAGGAATTGTTCAGAAATCAGTGGTTGGAATGTTACAAATTGATACACTCGCTCTTTAATTTTATTTTCCACAATCTTTGTCAATATTGTTGAAGCAAAAATTGGGTGTTCAATAAAATGCATTCCCCGTACCCCCTATACAATGTTGAATTACTGAGTGCCATTTCTTGACCATGGGGGAACCAGCACTGAGTCAGGGGTAGGATGAAGAGGATCAGTGGTTGGGAAGGCTTAAGCCTTGCTGAAAACAAAGGGTAATTTCAGTGCTTGGAAATTTAAAAAATTGCAGCATTTTAATTGAGCCCTTTCAGATTTTGCTTCAAGGAATTTTGATGATATTGTAGTTTATAATTTATTTGGTTGGCTGCAAATGCCTACTGTCCATTTTATATCAATTTTTCACACTGAGCCACACCCGAGATATCTGATATGTACCGTCAAAAGTATATCATTTCACCATACGACCAGAGAGCTCATCTAGATGCTGAACAGGCTTTGATGAGATTAAGTGTAGAAGTAGAAGTGGACGCTATACACATCAAAAATGTAAAAAATAGCTTGAAAAGTTTTCAATTATCAAAGCTCCTATAATTTGTTCTATGAAAGTGCATTAAAAGTATGAAAATTCAAATAAAAAATATGAATTTAGATATAAAACCTAACTCCTACTACCATTCAAAACAGTCTTTGCGACTTTCCCAATTTGTTGCTCTTCAAGCGTGACAAATATTTTGCCGATCATTTCTTGATTCATGAGTTTTTTGTTCCATTTAATTTTCTGTCTTTCTTCATGCACTCAGAATTTGTGTAGATTTTGTGCTGTATAAATGTAATTTATCATTATAATTATTGTGTTGAAGTTTTTGTGACTTCAAATCTCTCGGACTTACTTTGATTCTAGAAGCTGCAGAAGTTGTGAGCAGGCAATTATATCTTGTGAGGCTATTAGCTTGAGTGCTTTGCTGCCTTGAGACTGATTGCCACTTTCTGCTTCTTGGTAATCTGAAAAATATACATAGTTTATTTAGGGGGGTTAGAGTTTAGCAAGGCAGTTAGTTAGTTAGTCATATACTTTACACGACAATTATAAGTCAGGTGTAGTAGCTGTTTTTATATATAATAACCTTATAATTTGATCTGCCCTGATAATGTAGTATATTTGTATACTGAAAATTTATATCTAGAAAAATAAAATGTCTGTTTCAAATTTGACAATTTCAAGTATCTCAGTTCATGTATTAACCCTAACACTTTTGACCAATTCTTTGTTTAAAAACTATTCTTCCTCGGAAATCTGCAAGTCAAAAATGGCAGGTTTTACCTGGATTTGAACCCAAGACCTCTCACTTCAAGATCTAATCATCATTATGTCAAGCAATTTCATGATCATAGCTAACTTGGGTCTATAACGCATTTTGATTTCTAAAGGGCGAATTTCTTAGCTTTGTGGAATGGGATATTGTGAAATTTAAAGAGGGGTAAGTTCTCAGCCATGTATTTCTTCTTCTTTACTTCTTGTTGTTAGTGTCCAAATAAAAATCAGTTTCTCCCTCATTGCTATACGTAATTACCTTTAACAGAGTCTCCTTTCTTTCCCACATTAGCCCTAGATGAAACAGTCCTTAGAGCAATGTGCCTTATGCGTTGCCTCAGACACAACTCCAACCATGGTGATTCTTCTATGTACTCGTATTCAACGACAAGAGAGAAGAGTGCCCATGGAAAGTCCTGTCCAATCTGACATGCAGTGAGGACCAGGCAGTTACAGGTGTCAAGTTGTTTGGACACCGCATCATATGATATCTGGGGAAGCTGGCTATGGGATGTGTTGAGACCTAGAGAGACAAAAATATTTGAAAAAAAAAAGCTTATAGGACATGGTAAATGATGATGAAAGAATGAAACTCTGAACTGAAATAACTCAACCATTGTGATTCTTCCACATAACACAAGATTAGAAGAGTGTCCAAGAAAAAGGTCTGTCTATACTCTAAAATCTTGAAGTATGCAACAAGCAGCCAATTTATGCACAAAAACCAATATAACCAAGAGTAAATAAACTTGTCCGAATTATCCGAATCAATACGACGTACTCAATCTTGCTGAATATTTAAATTAACTTATATTCAAGGTTTGTCAAGTGATATGCTATGGATCGCATAACAGAGGGTGATTGCTTGTTGCATGCTTAATTATTATTATTATTATTACTTCGAGGTTGATAGAGCCTAATTTGACATGCAGTGAGCACCAGGCAGTTACAAAAGTCAAGTTGTTTGGATGCTTCATCATATGATATTTGGGACAGGTGGTTGCGTGAATTGTTGACACCTAGAAACAAAAATATTGCAAAAATCTGCTTATATATAGAGGTTGATAAAGGATAATAAAGGTATGAAACTCCAACCATGATAGTGTACTTGTATTCTAACACAAGAGAGAAGAGTACCCAAGGAGAGTCCTGTCCATCTTGCATGCAGTGGGTAGTTACAAGAATATTTTGTTCAAAAGTTCACAAGTTTGAGATTATGTAAAGTTTTCTAACATCATTTAGACATCATATTTTGCATTTACTTTAAGTTTTTGACATCAGAAACCAGGTACTGCTTACCTGGTACTTTAGACAGTACTTCTTTCACTATTTCAACAAGCCTCCTAGCATCACGTCTGATGATGATGAGTATCTACAGAAAAAAGTAAATAAAATACAAAATAATTTCAATGTTTTTGATAATGAAATTACACCCCTTGTAGTGGTATTCTTGAATCCCCAAATTGCGTAATGGTTTATTCAGAGTCTTATCGATATGCATCGATTGATGCCCATCGACGCACAGTCTTTATGCGTGCTATGCACAAGGAATAGTGTGTGTAAAAGACTGCGCGTTGATGGGCGTCGTGCATATCGACAGACTCTGATAAACCATAACTCACTCAAATCATCTGTTGAGTCCTAAGCCAGCGTATCATCACCATGGATGGTTGCCTTTGTTCAGAACAGTACAGGCCAGAACCAGTTGAGTTTTGAAGTGGTCCCTTACCAAACAATAATTTGCTTCATAATTTTATTACATACACCTTTAAAGGGACTAGTCTAGATTCCACCCAGAATTAAAAACTTATGGAAATGCTCTAAATAAAGCTTAAAAGTATAGTAAAATCAAAAAAAGTGCAAACATTTACACACAAATGGCTCAAATTGAGAGAGAATTAATTTGCAATATATCATTCTTTGATGGTGGTGTGACTATCCTGTGTTTCCTAATGTGTACCTCAGATGGATTTACCAAATAAAAGATCAAACAAAGCTCCTGGAGATAATTTAAATACATATTAAAAGAGAAACAATTTCATCAAAAAAAATTGATTGGCCATCACAGGTGTAGATACAAGATCTTTTTAAGTTTTCAAACTAGAAACACTGTTTTCACACCACTTTTTTTTGCGCTGGCGTAAAAAATTAAAGTAGGTAAAGAATTGCAATTTTCTCCAATATTCCTCAAAATCATGGAAAACTACTTGTAGGTTGTATATACTATAAACATGTTCAATCGATTCATGTAAAAAAATATATAGGTTAAAACATTAGTGGGAAGAATCTAGGCCAGTCCCTTTAATTATTTCTCTCCTTTATTCTGTAATTCATTCCAGATTTTGAAATCAACCAGGAGAACTTTGTCAAGCACTTGAATGACACATTTTGTTGTTCGAGTTGCCTTGGGGAACTTTTTGCATGCCAGATTTAAAAGCTATGGAAAAGTATTACCTTTACGGTACTGTGTATCAACTTTTTTGCCCCTTTACCTACCAAACATTCTTAGCTGTTGATGCCACCCAAGGTTGCCAACCCAAATGAATGTGTACAGTTGTGCCACTAACTCTATTAATCCATTTCTAAATTATGCTACTGTAGGGGTTCTCAATTAATTTATTGTAAGGGCAAAATTGTTGTAAACAAATGCAGAAAGGCCAAGTTAAGAAAAATTATAGCGTGTGCCATGCAGCCATCTTTACGGCTGTGGCAGTAGCAACATCAGTTTTACTTTTGCTCATTTTAATAGAAATTGAAGCGTTTTTAATGCACCCAAAGCACTCAATAACAGTAAATTAACTACTTTCAACCCTAGGAGCCTGGGATTTCAACAGAAATGTCATAAAATGTTGAACTCATGCAAAGAGCAAAAAATGTATAACATTTTAAGCTAAAATCATAAAAAAGAGTAATTAAGTGTGTCAATTACAAAAAAAGCTTGATATTTTTGCGCAGGTGTCATATTAATTGGTAAAATATACTGAAAAAAGGCCCATGTCCCCCGAAGACTAGTGCCGATTTTGCTGTATGCACAGGTGGGTCTAAAGCACTGTCAAAGACATCTGGGAGGTGTTGGCATATTTCAACACATAATTTATTAGGCTACAACTAAATAAAAAATGTAACAATAGTTAGATCAGGTAATTTTTCAATTAAAACGAGGAGTAACATTTAAATTTTACTTTTATATATGTCGTCTTAAAAGACTTTTCCTTATATTTGCATTTCGAGACCTTAGGCGCTGGAGAACAACTTTGTGCAGCTGGCCGCAACCTGGCCACAATCTCATGCACCTCTAAATAATTTCAAAACATGTGATGAATATTATACAATAATATTGAGGTGATCAATCAAGCCTACGGTCACCATTTTCGAAAGTTGTGGCTTTATTGTGCTCCAACGTCTTGTTTTTCTAGCTTCGCAACGAGCCACTGCTAAGGGTGCTGCGGGCTTGAGTTGGCCTGTGGGTTGCTATTTGAGAAGGCCAGTGCTACTGTCTCCCTCGCCAATTAATCCTGAAGTACGTACCTTAGGATCATGGTCACCTTTATCCTTGTTTAATTTCCTCTTAAACCAGTCTGTGATCATGCTGATAGCTGACAGGATCTTGGGATGATAGATAGTATTCTTGTGTAGGTGGCATTGCTTCTCATAAAGGGTTTGTCTGATGTTATCAAGGCTACCTGTGTAATGACAAAATGAGTGCTAGTTAGAGTTCCTGCCAAAGGCGCAGCCAATTTTCAACATCAACTTGTGATTTTTGTGCAAGCACCTATTAAAGCTGTTAACAATTGGTCAAATTGGTACAAGTTAAAAAAACATTTTACAGGGGATACTGGTGCTGGTAAAAATAAATCTGACAGAGTTAAGGGCCACTTCAAAACTCAAATGGGTGGCCGATTTTTATTGACATAGACGATGGCAACTGCCGCGCCTAGAGCTGGTGGTTCTGAGAGATCAGCCACCAGTTGAGTTTTGAAGCCATCCCTTAGAATAAATGTACTTCCCTTGATTTTGAAACTCTGAGTCCCAGGTTTGATTCCCATTTGTTTTTACACAACTGTAGTGAACTATGAACGGTATGATTGGAACCCGGGGATCAAAAACAGATCATTGTAATTGAAAAACTGATTGTTCTTAAGATTACCTTGTAAGATATCAGCATACTTTTCCTGAACAGCACTCAGATGAAGTATAGCAGTGGTGACATCGCAGTGTGTAACCAGGTCTATGACAGTAATTAAGGCATGGAACTGCACTAGATAACACAGCTTGGCGTCTGATTGATCTGTTATTTAATAAGACCAACAAATACTTTAGTGTCTTACATTAGGCAATTGAAATTGAATAAAGATATCTAGTGTCTGACTGCTCTGATCAAATGGATTGGAATTGGACCGATTTTAAGCTTATCAGATCAGAATCAGAATTACAAAGAAATTATAACATGTTATCTTTAGTGTCTGACAAATCTACCCATGATCTTTTAGTACCAACCAGACTCAACAGAACCAATAGGCAACATCAAAATACTATAAACATTACATATTTTGCCCCAAATTAACTATGACAATGATGGATGGACTCTTAACAGATATTGCGTTATTGTCAGCAATTTATTGTCCTTTTGTATATTTGAAATATACACTTAGAGAATATTAATCTAAATTGGAATAGGCTGATTTAAAACAAACCAATTCTAACCAGTCCGGTCCAACTGCCCATTTAGGAAAGGTTGCCTGATACGACAGCACCTTTGCCAATCTGGCAAGCATAATACCCAGAATGCACTGCGAAGCCTATTGTATTTTAAAAAATCTTAGCTGAACCAAACGACACTTTGGTTGGAGTTGATTTTTGGTACACAACAAGAGGGTCATATTTGGAGGGTTTTCACCAGGCGAAAAAATATTGACCAGGAGGAAAGTATTTAAAATGATATAACCGTTTTTAACGGTATTCTTAATTCAAATTTAAATAAAGAAAACAAATAGTACATAAACTGTTAATTGTAAAATATTGAAACCTTTTATTGAGTGGAAATTTGTTGAAAGAAATAGTAAATAAACTCTTATATCCAAGGATATTTCAATTTATAAAATAAAACATTTTTAATGGTACAGTGCATTGTGGGTATTATGCTTGCCAGATAGGGAAAGGTGCTGCCGTATCAGGCAACCTTGGGCAATTGGACCGGACTGCTAACTAAGATTGGAATTGGCCAATCTGATCATGGGTAGATTTGTCAGACACTAAAGATAACATATGTGACGCGTTACATCAAAAGGTACAAGTTGTCGGCAAGGCCGATTTTGAGCTACGGCCGTCTGAAGTTTAAAATGAGTGAAAAATGGTCGGGAGGTGGATCTTTAGATATCGTAAAAAATGAGGTCCTTAAAGTATATATTTTCAATGAATGAACTTTGTTTTTGAAAAAATACATTCTAAATGTGAAAAAAATGCGTTGTTTGTGACCAAGTCAGATCCAGTTTTCGCTGAAAATGTCCATGGGACCGTCACTTGAGTACCAAATATGACCAATTTGCACGGCAAATATCAGCGCATTCCGATTATTCCCCCTGGCAAATTTGGTATCGCCGTCTTTGTTGCAGTCTATATAGTATATGTGCCATCTTTGGTGTCAATCGGGCAAGTAAAATGCTGATTGCTATGGAGTTTTGAATGGTTCCTTTGAAAACCAGCAATATCTTGAGTTTAAAATTTTCATGATTTTCAAACGCGTTTTCTCAGAAGTGTGCTTTTTAAATCCGTCAATGTTGTCATTCTTTATTTTGTCATAGCTCGGTCACCGAATGTCCGATGCCTTTAATTTTGGTATCATTTTAAAGCTGATTAAACAGGCTTCCCAGTGATACCAAAAACTCAATTTTGATTTTTGGACCCAACATGTACCTTTTGATGTAACGCGTCACATATTATAAATTGTTGCCGTAGCCAAGCCCATAGCCAGTGGGTGTAGAAGGCCATTGCACCCAACACCCCACCTATGACAATGTACAAAAAGGTCCACACAAAAAAAATAAAAACCAACCACCAAACACATTCAAAGTTCATTTTCATTTGCAAGCAATATGATACAAATATTTTGTAATACCTTGGTGTTTAAACATACCTTCACTTTCAGTGGTATGGTGCATCTTTTCATGTTGCTTTAACAAGAACCTTGTAATATCTGGAGTCAGTGAAGACAGGGCATATGAAGCTGAGATGACTCCCGTACTGCATAGCTGATTCAACACTGGGAGAGAGACCTTGTCAACAACAGCAATGATATCCAGGAATGGATCTAATAAAAAGAAATAGAAACACCCACCAAAGATGTTAAAAAAATAGCAACACTGAACAAATATCTGAACTAGCAATCATGTTTTCAATATAGACTCTAGGCCTGGGACTAAAATAGTCAGGTTTAATGTGAAAATTCGTTGGCTTTTTTTGGAGATTAGGTAAACTATACATTTTTGGAAACGTTAGACCATAATGAATCAGAAAACTAATGTTTCCGAAAATTCAGAATCCAATATGGCCGCCAAATTGGATTTTTCAAAATGGCCGCCATTTTTCACATTTTTTGCTATATCTTGACTTGGAGGATACCAATGAACACTATTTAGGTGGATAAATATATGTTTTTGAGCTTGAGGAATCCAATGCAGTGGCTTTTAAACCCCTACACCAAACCAATATGGCCCCTAAGCTGTATTTTTCAAAATGGCCGCCATTTTTTATACTTTCTGCTAAATCTTGACAAGTTTGTAAGATACCAATCAAAACGATTTAAGAGACTAAATATATGTGTTTGAGGTTGAGGGATCCAATAGAGTTGCTTTTGAGTCCCTACTCCAAACCAATATGGCCGTTAAACTGTAGTTTTTTTTAAATGGCCGCCACTGTCACCATATCTGTATCATATAGGCTTATTAATGTAATAGTAGTAGAAAGTAGAAGATTAAAGTAAAATAAATGTTTCCATATGAACCATATAAAGTGCTTATACCAGACTAGGGCTTAACAGTTCATGTACGAATAACAGTTACTTATTAACCAAAACAGCTCTTTTTAGAGCCACAGGTCTATGTATGTTCATTTTGAGCCTGGAGTGGTATATAAAGTCCAAAAACTACCTATATGAGTTCAATATCTTCATCGTCATCGTCGGTTTCACTCTCAGTAGAAATGTCTTGTATGTCTTCATCATTTTCACAGTCAGCACTGCACTGACATAGTTCTGTACAAGTTAGCTCCACAGCTTTACAAGAACACCTTTGTGTTGAGCAGCCTGTCTTACACCCGCAGTTGACCATTTCAATGATAGCTTCTGGTGCTGGGAGAGCTTCAGTAGTCTTTGGTTTCAGCAAGCCATATTTGTCTCTGTAGAATCAATTCTGTAGTGGATCAGGGAATTCCTGCATTGGTTTATCTGCCTGACCCCATACTCTTGCCTGAAAACGTGCTCTTAGGACATGCTGCTTCAAAGCTCCAAGTGTTGGTGGCAGCTTATCGCTTTCTGCCATGTGTTTGCAGAACAGGTACCATCTCAGTTCTGGAATACTGTCGATTTGGATGGCTTTTGGACAGTATGTTTGGCAAACAAATTGGGCTAAAGTGAGTAATAGGTCTTCTGTAACTTCACTGCCTTCACTTAGCTTCCTGAAACCTTTCAGGACATGGTCATCTGCTTTGAGGTAATTGGCCATCCAAGTAGCTTTACCTATTCGTGAAAAGCGCCCAGTGTTATCAGCTCCCGTGAAGGCATGGAATGCTGGCAAAGCTTTTGCCCGATCTTGACCCAAAGCTGTGTATATTTGAATTATTTCTACAATCCCAGATACCATTGAAATGAAGGTGTTCCTCAGCAGAATATCATAATTTGCTATAACAAGAACTAGTACATCTGTATCTGCAGACAAAAACATCAACTGTGCATCAGGAGCATTGCGGCGAGACGTTAGAGCTGCTTGGTGGATCATCAAGGTGTCAGCTTCTTCATGGTTGTTATCTTCAAACTGCAAGTCACTATTGCTCTGAGTGTGTCCTGCAGCTGAAGCAATGACAAGCTTGGGCGAGTCTTTACTGTATTCAATGGTCTTTGAGGCGAGGTACTCTGTCAACATGGTCAAATAAGCCTTTGTCTGTTCGTGAGATAACAGGCGACTCATTGGTGTGCTCTTGATGTTAGTGTCATCTTGAATTTTGTACTGGATTGGATCTTTTCCTTGTCTCCTCTTCTCTCTCGTAATGCGCTGCCTTGTATGTATCAAACACTAGAATCACTTCATCATAGTCCCTTGTTTGGGTCAACACTCTCTTATAGAAGAATTCACTGAGATCTTTGACAGTTGCATCTGTTGGAGGTTTCTTTGTAAGCTTCTGGACTACTACCATTCCATCAACTATAGCAATTCTATGACTGTAATGGATGTCATCTTGACTACTGTCAGTTTCCGTCGTAGGCAACTTCTGTAAGACGTGGATCAACCTTGACTTATCATTGATTGGTAGTACATCTCCATTTGGAGCAAACAGTGCTCTTGGTGTCTGTGTGAACTCAAAGTTGCCAATAGCTTCCCTCTGATCAATGTCTCAATTGGACCTAGCTAGTACCAGCGGCCTGCCATACAAATCTTTAGTTCCCTTCAGATCCACTGTCTTATCTCTGACTTTCATCGAGGAAGTCTTGTTGCCAGACATGAATACGTTCTTTTCTTTCTTGACAGTCGCCCAGAGGCTGACATCTCCATTAATCCTTTCTGTCACATAGTTTTCATAGAGTTTCTGACCAGTGTCATCTGCACTCAAGATCTGTGGAACATACTCCTGTGGAATATATGCTTGTGTGATCATGTTATACAACTTGTCACCTTCAGCAGTAACTGGGTTACCATGACTCAGAATGGCAGCCTTTATTTTGTCTACTGCATCATGAGCTCTTCTGATTTCACTTGGTCTTAATCCAGGATGTTCTTTGTTCTGGCTTGTTGTTTGAATGCCAAACTGACTCTTGAAGTCGCTTGACAGGCACGATAAGAATGGAGTTGCCATAAAGAACCTCTGTCGTGCATTGGCATTGTTGGAGATGCCAATCAGTCCAGAGTGGACCTTCATTTGCTTTAGATTTGTTCGCATGCATGGTCTGCTCTGATGGACACAAATGGAATGCTGCTCTTAGTGACCGATAAACTGCCTGATTCTAGCTCATTCCAGGTCTTGGGATGATTGGTTTTGAGGTCCTGCATATCAGCAATGTATCTTGGCCACAGTCGCTTGTACCTTATCCTTTCATAAGCAAAGTACAGTTTGCTTATTTCCTCAGCAGCTTGCAAATGAAGTACCAAATCAACAGAACGAGATGAGGCCACGAAAAACAGTATTGTTTCCACTCTCTGCAGGTAGTTCAAAATAGATTTGAACATGGCATGACTGGCTTGCTTTGCTGCCCAATCCTCAAGGGCTGTCACAACTTCAGCATTAGATATTATCTCAAGAAAGGTAGCATTGGCTTGCTTTACAGTTTTACAGCTTCACCTTTGGCAGACTTGTTCGTTTCACTATCAGACTATGCACTTTCTACTTGCTTTGTTGCTGGACTGCAAACTTCTTTCATCTGCGGGTTCACTCTAAAGAATTCTTCAAGTACAAGTTCATACAAGGCAATGTATGAGTAGATGTGGGCTCGCAGAGAGCGCTTGTAGTGCGTGCAATGGAGGATCTGCCTAGTTGTTGCGGCACCATATACACCACCTTCAATCCAAGCATCATCTATGCCTGAATTCTCTATGGAGGCCCCAAGTGCCCTAAGAGCTGCCATGACGGAATGTAGTTCACCAAGTCTAGGGACAACCACTCGCCGTAGGTCAGGCCTGGCATCTAATAATTGTATCACTTTCTCATAAAGGGCCATGTCAAATGTAATAACAGTGGGGTATTCTTCACCAACTACCAGGAGCCTTAATTGACTTGTCTGTAAAAGTACTGTGAGAAGTGTAGACCATTCATGTGCTACCTCTGGAAGAAGTGGTAAGGCTCCAACTAGTGTCACTGGTTTGCTCAAAGAAAGCAGGGAGTTATAACCTGCCCAACTTGGTACCTTGCTTGTGTTTTCTCCTGTATGAAGCCTTGACATAACCGATACAATCAACCATCCAAGATGAGTCAACCGGTACTCTCCAGAGATGCCTTCCTTGTTAACTTCAAGTGTGATCGACTTCTTGTAGGATTCTGGTTTGGGCTTCCCGCAATGATGCATCTGTACATGGTATGGAGTAACTGACAAACTTTGTGCATCATCTATGGTAATTGGTGGGGCAACCGGTTCTCCTGGAGCATCAGCTCTTTGGAATACTGACACAATTGTTCCATGGGTTGTACCCTTACCATCAGCGGTGTCCTCTGCAAAGTCTGTGTTTGCGGCAAAAAAGAGGAATGTACCCTTTTTCAGAAAGGGTGGTACATAGAGGCCTTGGAACTGTTTGGTATTCTCTACTACGGCATTGGCTAGTGCAGTTTATATGTAAGGTGCGGCTGTAGGGGACACAATAGCCATGTGCATTCAAAAGACCCATCAAAGTTTTATTCCGTGTGTTATGATGCACCATTAAAGCCAGGGTTTTCTCTTGTCTTTTGATATTTAAAGTTGGCACCATCACTGCTTGGCTTGTACCTAACTTGTCTGTCTGACTTGAATGCATAGAAGATGTTTTGGCTTAAGGTAAGTGTCGTTCTGTCAACAACACCCGTCCTTCTATCATTCTACAGATCATCAACAGGACCTACAATTATCCAACGAAGCATGCTGTAAAGCTCACTGGGAACATCATTTGTGTTGCTTTGAACTTAAATGTCATTATCTGGTTCCTGCTTGTTAAAACCAGCAATGCTCTGACGTATTATCTGTGCTGCCTTGAAGACTGTCCTCATGTTGTCCATATATCAGTGTTAGCGATGATAACTGAGTGTACCATAGGCCTATCTTCCTTGCATGCAGCAGGAGAGTACAAGACAGCAGATTTTCTTCTATCCTTCTGCAAGACCGACTTGATATGAGGAAGCTCGGTGAGGATATTTTCTTTCAACCATTTTCTTGTGAATGTTAGGAGATGGTTTTCAATAGCTTCTGGTCGTAACATTCTCTTTTATGTGGCTTCAATATACTCCATTGAAAGATAGGATTGATTTGTGGTTTGTATGTCAACAAGGTTTATCAATTCAATGAGACAAGCAATTTGAAGTCGTTGCCTTTCTGACGATCTCTCAGAGACATTTGAGCTTCGTGTGGCATGGAACACATTCTTCGTCCAACAAGACTTGTGGTAATTTACATCCATTGCATGTGCATCTGTTGGTGAGATACAAGAGTTCAGTCTGGTTTTCAATGCTTGATTAGATGAATTTTCAACTACTGCTTTAAGAGCCTCTCCGGCATTTTGAGTTCGCACATTGTACAGCTGTTCTTCACCAACCTCCTGGCAAAAGAAACAGAGATCTTTCACCAATGGTGTTGTACAGGACCTTGTAAAGGGCAATGACTGGCTAGATGTGCTTTGTTCTTCCATCTCGATGCTCCCCCTTTTCCTTCCACGTCTCTCTTGAAGGTATGAAGATAATGCATCTTCATACCGCTTGCGTGCTCGTTGGATGTGTTCTTTGTTAATGGCACCCTGGTAACAGCTGCGATGCCAAATTGCTTTCTTCTCAACCAATGTTTCTTTCTTGACATCTTTGAGTTGTCTTTGAGTCGTCACATATTCTTTTTTGTCTAAGAAAATGTATATTTAGCCATTTCAATTAATGTTCTTGGTTGTTTTTCAGCAAAAATATATCGCAAAAATGAGGTAAAATGGCGGCCATTTTGAATTTTGAGGGTGGCAGCCATAT